>JADANM010005835.1:4034125-4046796 GCA_026213755.1 Eurema hecabe
GCCGGCGCCGCCGCCCCACGCCGAACATCCTTTGATGTGCCAAAAAAATGACTCGTCCGGTTCACGGCAAGCACATGCTCGTGCACATTCGAACAGTCGAACAGCTCGTTCACACGCTCGAGCTTGTGTTTGAATGTCGTTTTGAACGCGAGCGTGTAAACGCGGAATGACACAAAGTTAAACCTTTCGTATCGTGTTAGCACATTTCGTAATTTGATAATTATTTTAAATAAATAGCGCTTTGCATTTATAGGAAAATATGCAAATGGTAAGAAGTCAACTCAAAGCAAAGGAGCAGTTGTCTTCAACTACTGAAAAGGGACAGACACTTGAGTTTTGAAGCCTTTGCTATATAAATGAACATCACAAGAACAAAGACGTCCTATTTTAACCATTAAATTATTTCTGCTTTCATAGATAAAGAACTAGTTGCGATTTAATCTCAAAAATTATAAATTAAGAAAAAAAAAATTATAAAGAGTACGAATATAAAAATAAACAAATTTCCTAAATTAAATAATTACTAACTATTAAAACTGATCACTAAGGGATTCCATTTGATTTGAAATACCAATAACTCTCAATGTTAATTGAGAGTGAGCTGTGAAGAAATATCTGTTTTAAGTTACCTAGTAATAAAACAATTAATTATAAATTGACTCTCGACGAGGTTGACTTAACATTTAAATATTTAATAAAATTAATATTAATAAGCTAACTAATAAAACCATATTTAAATTTTTAATTTTACCTATTAATATTTAGGATTAAACAAGTAAATTTCTGATTAAAAATGCAAGTAGTTTTATTAAACAGTAGCTGCCTAAAATTGTTTTAAATTTCGCAAAAAGGTTTATAAACCTTAATATAATAAATGTAGCAATTGCCATTGTGTCTTTTCCATATAATTGTTTTGTATAAGCATACAAACTTAATGAATATAAAATGAAAAGGTATGCGCGAAGGATACACGCACATCGAACAAGTAATAAAAAGAACTCACCAGAGAAGATGCTAGCTATAGCTGCTATAATGAAGCTCAGAGCAGCGCCCGGTCCAGCAAACTTCTGCACCACCATACCGGCCACTAAATACATCCCCGTCCCAACACACGAGCCCACGCCCAGCGACGTCAGATCCGTCGTAGTCAAACATCTCTGCGAAACAACAGCTCAATGTAAACCGGCCATTACTAATACCTCAAACATAAACTGTTTGAGTTTTGATCCACATCGTGACTATTACAGTTTCAGTGGACTTTGTCTGAATCGCACAATCGCACTGCATTACAAACAATGTTATTTGAATACGATTTACGTATTTATCGTAGATTTTGATTCATTCTATTGCACGGCCACTAGTGGCGTTCACTCATAGTGTTTCTTTTCTACGAACCAGGATTAATACGCTTAATTTACACAGTAACAGTCACTTTCTACATACTAATTAAAGTTATATTATATTTTACTTAAGTATCCGGTAGATTTGATTTGTTTTGATCCATTTTTTTTTAAATTCGATTGCACAATTTTTCACTTGCTTGTTATTTGATACTGAACTCAATCATCTTCCTCCAGAAATGGACGAATGGACGCCTTTTTTCGAACTAAGTAGAGAGAGTTCTAATAAACCGAAGGGTCATTCTCCTAGATTTTTTCTTTCAAATTGTACAATTAATTACCGATAAATAATGACTATTTAAAACTTGAGGACAATAGTATAATAGATATTCTTAGAAAGTTATACTACGTTATTTCCTACTTAACTTTACCTGTACTTTATATAACAGGCAGCAACCACACCTCAGAACGCTGTAATTGTTTCCGTTAATATGGAATAATGGCATCTAATACCTCAATAAACTGCACCAACTAAGCTTAACTGAGTTGTAATTATAGCAACCTTTGAAGTAAACACTCTATTGATTATGGTAAAGGCATGCTCACGCAGTGTTCGCTTTAGCCTTTAATACAATAAAGCAATGAATATTAATCTTCTCTAGAAAACGGAGTATAAATTTCTTTTGCGTTAATTACGATACTTTTAAGAGTTATAAGTGTTAGAGTATATATTTTCAACATTTACTTTTAATTTGAATATTTCATGAAGAATTTGAAACTTGATTAATATATTTAAAAAATATATATTTTTTAATTGTGTGTTTTAACACATCTACTCGAAAAAAAAGTTTATTTGTTTACACGAAACAATAAAATTGTTTTAAAATTCATATAAAACAACGATAGATGGGCGAAATTGTTTGGCGTACCTATCTATACGTGGTCAATTATAATTGTTTAAATTGTTAAACAATTATAATTTTCCAATATTGAATATTGATTCAAACTGGTACACCGCTGTACAAGTATTTAATACACCACTATAACAATTCGTACATAATTTAATTAATAGTTTATTTTCACTTTGATAAAATTAATTTCGCAATTGTATATTTTAAAGATACATAAATGAGCTTACGGGCTTCGAAATTATTTACAATTTATAATAGCTGTACATAACTTCTTATTTAACAGATTGAAAGGAGAAGGATCATATTATCTGAGGATAGTACATGTAAACTAATTCAAAATTTATAGCAAAAAGTTGATAGTATTTCTAAAATGGCCGTCTAGTCAAACTGCCATGTATCAAGTAAACACTAGCGGCACAGTGTACAAGAGAATGATTTTTTTACATAAGAAGTTTAGATAAATATATTTCTTTCCATATAGTATAATATAGGTATATTTGAATAGTACCAAAAAATATAACACAGAATCGCCAAAAAATCTACATTCATTAATTTTCTTAAACTCATACTTACATAATGAGCTGCTCCGATTTTTTAATTTCCTCCTAAAAGTATATAAGATTCAATCTAATTACGTTAGACTATCCCTCGAGAAAGCGCTAGTAAGTAGTAACATACAAGTCGCAGTAATGAGGTGCATTGTATAGAAATTGGAATTAATACATGTTTGAAACTGCGTATAATGCGCACGTATTGCAACGAAATAGATCACGTCAAAGCTAGCCTAACGATATTACCTATACGCGTGTATGAAACAATAGCAGTATTGTATTGTCTAAAGGCTTTCTTGACATCCTATATAATAGAAGTGAATTAATACATAATTCATAATTAATATATAACACTACTTCTTCGGGATATTAATTTTAACACAGCGCCATAAAGTAGGGTACTTGTGGTTTTCTAAATATTTGTATAACTAAAAATATGAAATAGAGATATAAGCAAAAACAGTAAACGTTAATATAAACCAGGTCGTTGGGGTAATCAAGAAATCCCGGTATTGATAAAACCCCAGTAGCAGGAACAATAAATTCATCGCTCGTCATATTTTATTTTCAAAGATCATTTATTTCGGTAAAGGAATAGCGGATGCGAATGACAGATAAGTGGAGGCTTGGTGGCATAGCTATTAAGTTCATGACATTTTCCATATTACGTTATTTTACCCTCGAGCGCGATTTAACACGGATGAAATTACTAGGAAATAAATCTTAGGAACCTTAATGAAAGTGCATCTGCTAGACTTAACGAGATATAATGCGGTAGCTTGCACATATCTGCACTTTACCGTCATATATTTTACTATTTTTAATAAGCTATGTTTAAAGGAGCTGAGATGAGAGATGTATTACGTTACGTAATTTTCTAAGATTTTAGAACTTTAATTAACAGGCAAGCGACTGCGTGCTCATTGCCAAGTCACTATAATTATAATATAATGAAAACTATTGGTACAATTACTAAATGTTGATTTATAACTACAAAATAATTTGAATAATTAATAAAATAATAAATAAATAAATATTTTCAGGACATTTATACACAGCGCCATCTAGTCCCAAGCTAAGCCAAAGCTTGTGTTATGGCAACTAGATAACGGAATAAATTACATATACATACTTTTCTTTTGTAAATACATACATACAATACATAGCAACACCCAGACCCCAGAAAAATACAAATGTAAATTACAAATATAATATTTTTCCGGTGTGGGAACCGAACCCACGACCCTTCGCGCAGAAGGCAGTTGTGCTACCACTGCGCCAAGCGGTCGTACTTGGCTTCTATGAGATCTCAAAACTTTTTACGATGGAAAGACTGCATCGAGAGACTTGGCATTTTTTTACATTGAACGTTTTTCGTGGGTATTTTTTTATTCTAATAAGAGTTATATATAGATTAGTTTGTTACTAACCTTACTACGCATATATTAAAAAAAACAAATTCACAGGCAAGCATTTGTTCCTTTGGGATTCCTTTGATTGATTTATTGATGAAATATTCCAAACTTGTTTAAAATATTTTTATAATATGTAATTCAATTCAAACGAGCAGTCGAGTCATCTGATGGAAAGTGGTCATCGCCGCCCATGAACACTCGCAGAGCTTGACAGCTCTGGAGTGGATTTCAGTCTTTAGTTTGATTTTATAATATAAGATAAATAATTACCGACCAACCACCCAATTGAGTCTAGATAAATGTTAGCTTAGTGTTGTCTACGAACTTACGGCGACGGAACTCGATACGATAAACAAACCACTATTTACAAAGTTCGTACTTTAAATTTGTTCGCACCATATGCATTTTTAAAGGACAAATCTGAGTAACGACTTGTCCTTACAGCAATGACCTCAGACTCGAATATAATGTGCAACTAATCGTTACTAGTAGTACTAATTATTGTCAAAGATATAGCTAATTATTAGTTAATTATTTGTTAAAAAATGACAGTATTTTTGCATAAGGTTTACAGTAGAAGGTGCTCGAAGGTTGAAACTGGTCTTAATCTTAATAAAGATTTCCTTAGTAAAAACCAAGTATATTTTGAACGAAAATTGTTTTCTGCGTGTGTCAATTTTGACTTACGTATTCCGATAATTAATCTCTAAGAACGTTGCCTTAAAATTTAGTACAGAAAACACATCATAATCACATTTGTGCGATTATAATTTCTACGAGATTCTCAAACGTGGGATGTGTTCGAGAATCTCGGAGAACTTCGGAATATTCAATATCACCGAATAGATACACCGAATTTGGCAAAAGCCGTTTTTCCAAAAATTAAAAAAAAACAATCTAGAACTTGTCAATTTATTCTTAATATATATATAAATCTCGTGTCACAATGTTTGTCCTCAATGGACTCCTAAACCACTAAACCGATTATAATAAAATTTGCACACCATGTGCAGCTTGATCCAACTTAAAAGATATATAGCTTATAAAAGATATAAAGATATAAAGCTATCCTAGCTTACATACCGGTATTGCCCCGGGAATAGCGCGGGTAAAACCGCGGGACACAGCTAATATATAAAAAGTTCTAGATTGTTTTTAAAAACTTTATAAAAATCCAAAGAAATGTAAAATTCTCGAGATTCCGACGGATTAAAAAACAATTTTCCGTGGACAGGTTATTTATGTTGTCGATAAAAATGATCAGTAGGTTATTGTTATAGAAATAATTTACTAAGAAATATTTTCTCGATAGGAGTCTGATTTAGTTACTCTGTTATACAATCAATTTATTAGAAAACAACTAAACTGAGGCTTTACTTTATATTTATAAACTTATAATTTATATTTATAAAGTAAGGCCCCAGTTCAGTAGAAAGAAAAATAGCTATTTAGCTATTTCGAATTTTTAATTTAAATATTTCGAATCTTATATATTTTACAAAAGCAATTATATGGTATAACACACATTTCGATCAAAATTCAGCAAACTCACATTAAAAAGACAAACAGTAATAATATCATAATCGAAAATATCAATTATATTTAAAAGAATAATCTGTCAACAAAATTTGCATAATATAAATGTTTCATACTGTAGAAGGGCACGCACAAATATAATTAATTACCTATCGCGTATTAATGTAACCATAGGTATTTGTCCATTATTCGTGAATTATATACTCGTATAGTGATCATAATTATTTACTAAAATTGTACACACGAAAAGAAATTTATAAACAAATATTCATTTTATAAAATTACTGCTTTTTAAAAGTATTTTCCTTAACTGTCTAGCCTAAATATAACACATAAAAGTGAAAGGTTATTAAGGAGTAGGTATCAAATTTCGGCTTTTTATTTTTATTTTAACATCGAAAAGGAACGAACGTTTTCCAAGTTTTTCATTTCTCCGTTTCTTGCGTTGTTTCGTTTTCAATTTTCGTGTCTGAATCAGAATTAATATTTATAACGGACGTTTGAGATATTTAGGTCAGACTCCAAAAAGATGAACAGGCGACCTGTTTAAGCCACAAGTGATCGGCATAGTTGAATGTGTTTGGAAGTCTACGAAGTCAGACTTGGTAAAACCAATTTATTAGGCTTTTTACATACAGGCTTATTGCTGTGGAGATGTGAGTCTAATTTTCAAAATTGTAGGATCTCTAAGACAGCTTGAGTCTGTTAACATGCTGTCATAGACACGTCACTGTGCCGCCGTATTTGTAAATTACTTGGTTTTTTCCCAAAAATCATAACGTTCAAAACTCAAGTTTACTATCTCAAGATTTTATAATAGCTTAAGCGATAAACGCCTTCAAACAAATTCCACGTCAAAATCAAACATTTTCATTCAACTGCTTTACGTATGGTTGTAATTCAAAATTATAGTACCGAAATAAGGTATCACCGTATCGGAAAGCACTAAGTAATATTATAAATTAAAAACACAACAATAAATGTGAATAATACTTTATAAGCAGTATACGTGCTTTTAGCATTTATTACATGACTAGCCTCTCCCGAGTTCCCAAGGCAATACCGGGATAAAGAGTATCCTATGTTTTAATTCAAGGTATTATCTATCTACATACCAAATTTCATCTAAATAGGTCCAGTTGTTTTGCCGTGAAAGAAAGACAAACATACTCGCCCATTTATAATATTAGTATGGATGATATTCCTTAATCCTTACCGAGAGTCGTTGCTTCCCGGGGCCGGGGAGCTCCTGTCCCTCGATATCGCGAGGGTTGCGAGTTCGAATCAGCTTCGTAAACACGTTGTGTCCTCCGCGCCGCACCTCGCCCCAATCCACCGCCCGCAGGCGGTGAAACGCACTGTCAAACGACATACAATTATTACACCTAAATAATAATAATAATGTATTCAATATTCATTCAATACAATACAATCACTATATTTCAATACAAACATAATAATTCAAAGTAATAACAATTCGCAATTACATTTGTATCGTATTTGGTGCCTAAACTTTCTATATCGGGATTGTAGCCTACAAGCCCGGTATAGCAAGCCTATCAACTTATTAACATCTGTATAGACTATGGATGTAATAAGAATAAAGATAACTCAAGGAAAAATTAAAGCGAAAATATACCTGATTTATAAATGTATATTTACACGTATATATGTTTCATTTAAAATATAATTAAATTGTGTATTATGACTTGTTTTCAGTCATATTCGTATGATTACGTTGGCACATAGACTTAGATGCATGATCAAAAATCAAGTATACACATCAGCCTCTGTGGTTGAAGAGAACGTTAGTATATTCTTTTAAAGAAATTGCATTTTATGAAAACACACGCTCAAGTCGCCATCAATAAATAATGTGCTTATTCAAAGTGACATAAACATATTGGTTGAGAGTCCCCAAGATTCGATCGATTCGAACTACGAACAGGCAACTGGAATGCTTTAACGTAGACGCTACACCAGAGTTACCTATAGTAGAAATATATTTGGTTACAATCCTTTTTAAAGTTTGATGTGTCTGTCTGTCTTTTAATCACCGACGCATAAACGGGGTGTATGTTACATGTATCTGTCTGAGTCATCGTAGCTCCCCGGATGATCCGATTTTAATGAGGTTTCTTTTTTGTTTGAAATGTATACCAGTTGAGAGTGTTCTTAGCTATGCTTGGTGGAAATCGATTCTGGTCATCGAGATCATCAGGTGGTTGTGATAGGAATGTTACACGCTCAGTTTGCTTGCTTTTTTTGGTCAGTGGCTTATATATTTTGTAATACCAACTTTTTTATTAAAAACCTGCATCAAATGATTAAATAGTTCCTACACCGACGAGGGGTTTATCCAGCTAAACCACAATGTTATAAATAAGGTCCCTAATATAGACATAAGATTATGTGTCAGCACAGGTGTGACTCTCTTCTAGTCCTATGGGACAAATATAACACGGCCGGAGAGAGGCTCGTAGCCGAAGGAATAACGTGATCTTATTTATTATATTAAATGTAAAAAGAAGATTAACTCATTAACATATTGAATACGTGTACGTCCTTATTTAAAAATGTGCATTCTATTGTTAATAAATACAGTTAAAATGTAATAAATCAATATGTTATTCAATTTATACGCATTGTCAAAACAGAACTTAGTAGATTAATAAAATGTGTTTTGGAGTTAAAATTATTAATTTTAAATATTTTACTATACCTTCTTTTGTACGTATAGGGAGTAATTAAAAATAAATGAACATTCAATTAGCTGTACTATGCTGCAAGGTTAAAATCTGAAATTAAATCCAATAACATATGTATTTTCCAATTAGTATGATAGCCTAGTGAACTGGAAGATGGAGTGTAGGTGTAATATCCGTAGAGATGATTGAGGTCTCCACTGGACACGTGCCGAAATCTATATATACCTATAAAATATTTCAGTATTTATATTTAACTAGTTGTCCAAATTATAATTGATTTAAGCACTGGAACTTTCCAAATATCGTTTTCTTTAAGTAATACAATATCAGAAATAAGTTCTTTAAGGATTGTTTGCATGAAAAACAATTTGGTATGGAATATTTCCACTATATTTATCGGCACCTATGCTCGCTTATTTATTATATGATACTTCTAGGTTATTTTAGTTTTCATAACTCGTAATTACTCATAAGGCACGCTATATTTCTATGAACATGTTTATTACTTTGAAGTAGAGAACGGCGGCTATACAACTTTCTGTAGTATTCGTTCTAGGTTTTCTAAAAATATTACCTAGCTCGGTAATTAATTATAGCAGGTATCGATTGATCGCAACCTTTTCAATCTAAGTATTCCCTTTACGGCAGCAAGCATTTTCTATCTTAAGTTAATTCTCTAACATTAAGCTTTGAATTTATTTCAAAATCCTATTATCAATCCGTAAGTATATCTGATTTTAGGTGAGCATAACTCTCGTTGTTTTAAATCAACTTTAATTTAAATAAATCTTCTTAAAAATGGTGGTCTTTGCAAACGATTGCCACGAATAAATTATAATAATAACTTACTCGATTGGTTTCCCTGTGCTGTGGAAGAATAAAATTTGATAAAATATCAGGTAAATAGGTACCTTAACAAGTAATTATTATTAAAAAAACAAAATACCCGACTGCACACTAAAAAAAGAGTAATTATGTCTTTATCCCGTGGGACTTTTAGGATAAAATGTATCCTATGACACTCCCGTAATCAAGACAAATCTAACGATACCTCATACATCAAAATCCATCAAGCCGTTTAGGCTACAGGAGGTCACAAAGGAACAGACATACATACTTACATACACTCGAAAAACATTACCCTCTTTGGCAGTCGGGTAAAAATGAAGAAAATTTCTTTAGTATTTGTATTTAAGAATTCTTTTAAATTGCAACTCTATCGGCCAAATACTCATACGCAAATTAAATTTAAGTACGCCTTAAGTCTCGTAATTTTGACAGAATTGTATGGCGAACTGTCAAATCGGACCGGTTTAGGTTGTACTTAAACTTAAGTTGCGTTTCAGTATTCCGGCATATTCTTATAAACCTAACAACGTCAAACGTCAAAAGTTATCGTGTTTCTTTGTCTTATCATACTTTAATCAGACGTATGAATAAATAAGTATATTCCTTTACTTTGAATATTACATTAGCGCTAACACAAGTGTAACAAGGTCCGACTATAATACCATTACATTATAATGTAATGACATTATAGTCGGACAATAGCCAGTTCATTCATCCGCAAGAAATAATCATATGGATAATTTGTACATAATTGATGTGACATTTCAATAATTGATACTTATTTTGCCATGAATGCTTTTAGCGTTTTAGAACAATGCATCGTAAGTAAATTATAGTGTTCAGATCTGAGATATCTATATGTTCTATCTATATGTTTTTTGTCTGATCTTTATCGACGAAATGTACATTAATTGTATATAAAAATAACGCATTTGAAACTTAACAAATATTTTGATAGATATTTTATAGATTTATAACATTGATAGACATTTAAATCTTATACGTATGTGAACGTTTGTATGCTGAAATCTACAATTATTGAATTAACACTCGACGAAGTGACATCAGTAACTATATTAACATTCGACTTGCCTAACATATTAATGCTGGTTCCAGGTTCTAGATTCCATGAAATTCACATGAAGTTATTTAATGAAGTACATAAATTGGACATTCGCGGAACACGCCTAACATCACTGATATAGGAAGGATTACACCGTATACGGATATGAAATTATTTCGGCTTATCCGTTAGTTTAATATAATTTCAGTTATTTAATTTTTTATGAAATTACAAAAGTAAAATACAAATAGCTACTAATAACATGATGGTATTTGTTGCTAAAGTAGTGTTATTTCCGCCAGTCGATCAAAACAACTTGTCTTAACGTATTTCATTCAGAATTCCCATCTGATATCATTCGAAAATTTTATTAACTATGAGTTACGGTTATAAATATTTTTATATCGGATATCAAATATATTCGGTTACGCTTACAGAGCTCGCTAACGTCCTTGTTTAATATTAGATTAAGTTCGCTGTAAATTAGGTAACATTTCGCATAATTACCGAAGTGAATAGCTGTTGAAACTGAGTATGTACTTCTGTAATGAAGCAGCGTGCAGTTCACTCACAAGACGTGGTTGCGAGCCCTCTTGTAAGGTCAAATGTGGCGTCATTCGTGATGCAACCATCATCATTAAAAAATAATAATTACTTAATTCTCTTCCGATACAACTACAACTTTATAATATGTGGTCTTTTACAAAGATCCGAATTATTAAATACTTTGACTATGATCAATTGTATGAAACTTTAAGAGTATAGAATATCTTTATACTTTATTAATATATTCCTCTTCTATTTGAAGATACCATTAGTAGTTAAATAGTAAACGTCAATTTAAGCTTCAAGCGTATGATGTATTATGAACACACCACTAGGCGTCTTAAAGCTTCAAACTAACACACATAACTAATATATTATTCATGTAATTTTCCTCTCTATGTCTTCAAATGTATATTATACAGAAACCAAGCTTATGAAGAAATAATTAACTTATCTATATGCTATTCATATAATCCATTACTACATTAGTAGATACAATAAAGTGCCGTATTAATAAATGTAATTAAAAAAAGTAAATCTAAACAAAAACGGAAATGGATTAAAATAAATATTGGTTTATTATGAAACACTAAATTGAAACCACACAGTGGATACTGTCTAGGTACTATATATTATATAATATTTTACGTACGGTATATCTAGTTCTACTAAAGAAGTATAATTATTTGTGAGTGTCAATGGTATAATAACCTAAAAAAATATCGATATAAAATGCTACAATTATATATGAAAAGCTACAATTAGGACAAAAAAAGAAAAAGAAACTTCCTCACTTGAGGTATTTGCTCTGACGCAGTATGAACGGGTAAGCAAGTATAATATTGAAATAATATTGTTCGACTTCGACACTCGTCGCGCTCTAAATTTGTGTCTCTAACGTTTTTCATTAAATATAATATACTAGCTGTTGCCCGCGACTCCCTCCGCGTGATCTTTCATAAAAACTTTGACCCTGCCTCTTTTATTACCCTTTATTCCAGATAAAGGATAAAAAGTAGCCTATGTTTTATCCCAGGCTTTAGATCATCTGTCATCATCTGTGTACCAAATTTCGTTCTAATCGGTTCAGTAGTTCTAGCGTGAAGGAAAGACAGACCGATAGACAGACAGCGTTACTTTCGCATTTTTGAACATTTTTGAACATGGCAACTTCACTTCAATGAGAATATGTTCAGTAGAATTAGCTAGTGGAGGCTGTTGCGAGCAACATACCAAGTTATACGGAATATGGCTGCGGAGATAAATACCTACGCCTCCCCCACCTTTCCCAGAACGGTCATTGCGAATTAGATTGTAACCAGGCAATGTATAAACAGAGTTAGGGTGACAAGATTTCAGCCAGGTTTCGGAAACTAAAATGGCGTGAATGTTATGGGAGACAAATGTTGCAACCATGTCTGCAAAGTGTGCAGGTATGCTCTGCGCGTTAATGTGAACGACATTAAAATTTTTATTTACATTGCTGAATGTAGTATCAAGTCTATGCTCTAAAGAAGAGAAAGTGCTGTGAAAACTATCGTCGCTGCTTAGTGAAGAGGATGAAGAAAAGCAGTTTTTAAAACCAGAACTATTATCAGGCTCCATAAATAAATAATATAAATATATAATAAATATAAAAATATATATTAAAAAAATAAAATAAATTAAAAATAACCTACTAATTATTATTCTTAAGATTTAAGAATAATAATTTAAGTTGCATCCACCGGCTACAATATTAGAAAAAAAAAA
>JADANM010005835.1:4058711-4119451 GCA_026213755.1 Eurema hecabe
TCATTTTCATCATATTTCCCTCCTTTTCTAATGGGTTTCATCCTATTATGATTTTTTTTGGTTTTAAAAATTATCGGCACTGGACTATATATGCAATATGCCGAAGATAAACGGAACGTGTATTAGTATTAGCATGAGAGTGCTCGCACATTGCTCGCATTAAGCCGCATAATGCACTCTAGTGCCTAATTGGAAAACTAGGAGTGTAAATCAGAGGGCGGTTATATTATTTAGTGCACCATACATTGTCGTAAGTAATGAAAAGACTATTATTATTCGTATGAAGGATAATATAATAATGTTCTTATGTGAGTATACTATCACTGGTTTTTACGTGACATGGTTTTGTTAAAGTCCATTATTGTTTAAACACGTATTCATTTCGAGCGCCAGGACCAACTTCAATTACAAATGACCTACCTTCTCGTTGACAAAATTGTCAATTAAATTAATGTTCCTAATTATTTTATAAAACTCGTCCATAGTAATGGTGGGTGTAAAGTGATGTTTTATCATAGAACACATAAATATTACGTAAAATCCTATTATATTATATCTTATTTTTTGAATTAAAAAGTATCGTTTAATTTTAGTTTTGGTAATAAGTCAGTATATTTAAGCTTTTGTTGGTTTGCCATAAAATAAACAGACAGTTTACTTTTATAAGTAGCTTGATATTCTGTATCAAATGTGATACAGAATCATAGCATCAAATTTCTAGTTATGATAAAGTCTATGACAAAGTGACGGGCTTTGTAGCATCAGATTTCAATCTGATTTAGTGTAAAGAGTCTCGGAGTAGCTTGATATCTCTTTGGGAAATACGGATTCCTTTGAAAGACGGCTAGATATTCCAAGTCCCATATTCTAAGACAAATATTCCTAGTGGGCGATGTTGGAGAAATAGTATATCTCGTATGTATGAATAAATTTAGTTGTATAATTAAATAAGTGAAGTTGAATAAGACTTAACGAAGTACTGGAACCTTGATATTAAAATTTCATGTGTTTTACACGTTTAAATTTGTTAGTCGAGTCTATTTACATAGAATAAATATGCATGATGTGTATGAAAAATGTGCAATAACTTTGGATGTAAGCATTTTACTCATATAGGACACATATTGCTACTCATACACATTGCGTTAGCGAGATTATCCATATTATTGAATATTGTACTGTGAAGTAAAATTCTATAGACTAGGAAAATCTACTGATGATTGAATGTAGAGATACTATAATATAAACTCGTTTATATTTCTAAAAACAGTCAGCTTTTTTATTACAAATGCTATTTTCAATTACACAACGCACCCAGCACGGCGCTCCTAAGACCCTTAACCCATGAAAAACTTTTTACCATTAGTAATATCGCAAGAATTAAATAAAAAATTATTTACCATGTATATGTTACCACATAGCCGAGTCTGTAATTTTTGCGTAACACTACTACTAACGAAAATTATTGTAAGGAAAATCGACAACATATTTTTCTCAACGTGAATATTAGACCTACCTATGATATTTAAGTGCATTGCTTTTATGAAGTATCTATCTATCGCCATGGACTATTCGATTTATAAAGCTTTTCGATCGGAATTGATTAATGACTTGATTAAACTCGTTTTTTCAAACTAACCTTTCATAGAGAAGTTAGACAAACCATTATTAAATTTTTACAACAATGTTAGCTTTAACCTTACGAAATATCAAATAATAATAAAAATAGAGTTATTCGTTATTGTTAAAAATCAAACAAGGTCAATAAGTGCATTAAAGGAAATTGTAGAAATATATTTTTAATAAAACTATAATATAAAATATAAAAATTTATAAAAAAAAACTTTATATCACACACTATAAGTAACTTTAGTTCCATCTACACATGATGGAAAAGCTAATTTATTTTATATTTAGAATAACGACGACACTATTTTCGTAATACACGTTAAGTCAAAGTCAAATATATCTTTAATCGCCTAGACTTAATATATCATATTATACATAACAATATTATACCATCGATTCAGTTACGGCATGTACTAGTTTCACAATATTAACTCCCTGTTAAGTAATTAAATAAAATGGCTCATTAAGAATTATTCTGTTTCGTTTTCTAAAGAAAAATAAGGAGAAAATCCTAATGATTTCCCTTTGACAAATAAACGGTGACGTGGGTTGCGTAATGTAACTTGCCTTAACTTTCATAGAAAGCGATTTCATAATGTGCAGTTTAAAATTTAATCAACGTAGTTTACTTTAACTTAGATGGCAGAGCAATTGCATTCCGTCACTATAATATTAGTCTCATTTTCAAATAAAAACAATAATGTAATAAACAGTAATGTAACTGCAAAGTTGCTAGAAAATGCCGTGACATTTGAAAGATGTATGGAGCTTAAAGTAAAAACGCCCTTACATATTTTTTTTACGTACATATTTTATTATATTTTTAATAGATATTATAGCTTTCAACTTCACATTTTGTTAAGATATAAGTACAATTAGGAAAATCTCTTTTGCTTGTGTATTAGATATATTAGTGAATATCCTTTTTATTTTACAGTAGACTTCGCTTAAACTATATTATTTTCTTTGATATCAGAATTAGTTTAGAAACATGAAAAACAACTTACCAACTCCCCTAAAATATATTTCAAAATCTTTCGTATTTCTTAGATGTTCTTATCTTAGAAAAATTCTAGAGAGACGCAATAAAAACTGAAGATGGTTCGTATTCTCAGACAAGCAGGGTAGTACTTTCTCATTAACTAAATTAAAACAAGCTGTGTCTACTAGACGTAAAAAATATTATCTCTTTAGTTTTCTATAAATAAGAATTTACGGAGTTTTGTTTTGCCTATTTAAAATTGCGTAACCTGATAAAGAGTTATATTATGTTTATTTTCTTATACTATATTAATAGCGATCACATTTGAAACATTAAAGCAGCAAATAATTTAACATCAATTAACATGGAATATGGATGCCTTGGCTTGCGGTTATTGAGCTAACAGTATTTGCGACACTATATAGATCTTGAATAATATTCCGTATAAGGAAATTATCGTATGATTTGTACGAACGAAATTCTATGGATTAAATTAGCAAAATTAAGTGGATAAGCCGGGGCCAGATAGATGAGAAATTTCACGCAGAAAGGCACCGTAATAATGTTCTGCAGAATAGCTTTCTGGGGATTGCAGCAAATAAATGATATTGCCTACACGCTTGGTTCTGCAATTTTCTTATTGTTTATATTATATATATGATGCCATAAAGTTCCACATTGGAGTAAATAAATATGACACATTTACATACACAGTAATTATTCTGACATCATGATATATGTAAAAATATTATGAACTGTGAAAATCCATCTGGTTAGTAAATAATTCGTGAAAATGAACATAGTTTAGTATAAAACTAAGTCAATATTTTATTATTTGCAAGCTACATTAATAAAAAGGTCAAACTAGTGAAAAAATGGTTCCATTTTATTTATAGAAAAAAACCAAATACATAATAAACAAGTATTTGCTTATTGCTAAGTGATATTGCAATCTGCTGGCCCTTTCAATTCGACTAAATTCGGTAGCAGCTGATCAGACCATGAATATTAATAAAGACTTAAATTTGAAAGCTAGTTACCTTTGAGCAAGTTCTTGTACCAATTAATATTACAAATGCATTTAATTCATGTAATAAAGCTACGAAGATGGTGGAACATTTTTTTATAACATAGAGGGCAAACGAGCAGGCGAGCCACCTGATGGAAAGTGGTCATCGCCGCCCATGAGCACTCGCAGAGCTTGACAACTCTGGAGGGGTTGCCGATCTTTTAAAAAGATGTACGCTCTCTTCTTGAAGCACCCCACGTCGTAATTTATCGGAAATACCGCATGAGAGAGCTGAGTAACTGAGTTCATAAGTTATCATAAGTAAGACATGTTATTATCGCTTATAATTTTGTTCTCTTGTCCAGCGTACTAAAATAAGAACAAATAGATTCAAAATGAGGAATGAGTAACAATTAACTGGTACAACCGTATTAATGGTACGTCAACGTGCCTCTAATGTGTCGCTTACCTCATTATAGAGTTATTCAAGATTGCTCGATAGTTAGTCGATTTCCTTCTCTAAGAACACTTGTGCAAACTTAAAAACGTGTTGAAGTGGAAAGTAAATAGCTTTAAACGCACCCAATTATTTGTTCAGAAATCAAAACATAGTTACTTAGAAAAAGCTCTCTTTCATTGAAATATATTTAAAGCTGCGACAGGAATGTATAATTTAGTAAAGAAATAACTGCTTCTTTTCGAAGTCAAAGTCAAATTCAAAAGTATTCATCAATTATTTTTGAGCTTAATTTAATAGATACCACTAAACCTTACAATAGCATCAAATGGTAATAAATAAAACTTTAATGAAAAAGATAAAATTACATCAGTTACTTTTTAAAGGATTTCACGGGCAATCCCAAGTAAGCAAGATTGACGTAAGATTTAAAAATGATTTGGCCAATAAAAGACTGCTTTAACAAAAGCTCTCTCGTCGAGCAACAAGTCTTGATATTGTCTGCTACTCCAAATATGTAACATTATTAAAAAAACACCTTTGATCAGTGTTCTCGAGTAAAAATAATTTTGTATATATTTTTTCCCTGTTTATACAATTACGATTGAACGTTACCGTCTCAATAATCTTTAACTATTACATATATAATAATCTTTAACTTTATTAGACCTCATTAAAATTTAAGGCTATTCGAATTGTCACGATATAACTCCACCATATAACCATAAAAATATGCCTACTTCAGCCTATGCCTAGTTTAATTTTAGTTTTTATTACATTTCCACGAACATTTAATGATAGTGAAAGTTGTCGGGAAAATTCTTTGTAGTATTATCCGCATACGTCCCGTAAGCATGCGGCACGCTGCTGCTTTCATAGTAAATTCATCTACCTTGCTGCAAACGACACGAAGTCCTAACCGAGCAACGTAGACAAATTTAAATATCGCCTCCCACTCGTTTTACTTACGCCTTTGTCGAAGAAAATAAAGTAGCCCAAATTGTTCCTTTGCGGTATTATTTTCTCCATAGAAGATCTGATCTGGTGTGCTGCTAATATAATGAAATAGACAACTTACTTGAACATATTTCCGGTCGAAAAGTTATCGGTGATGTGATGGAAATTCGCGGTAGTGCTCGATACGCGATGTCGACGTTCGTCCGGAGGAGCGGCGAACGTGCGACTAGCCACTTCGCCTAAACTCTTCACACTACTTATCGACCCCGCGCCCCACGGGCCCGCCACCGCCGCGCCCGACCATCGCGCACATTGCCAAAATATAAGGAACCTAAACAATTCATCTGTCATTATCCTCGCAGTCTACTCGATCGATGACCATGTGACATGGATTTTACTATAAAGCCGTGGGTCACATGCAAAGACCATTTTAGGAAGCGTTCATTACGTATGCCTACGTAGATAAGGCAGCATTTGCATTTTAATTTGAACGTTCAGACGACTTAATAATCAATCGCCATTTGAACAAAACCAATTGAAAGGAACTCATTTTCTATTGAACATTTAAAAGCTAAAGTTAGAGTTTGGATTCGCAACTTCAAGTGATAAGGTAAATTTCTACAGGTTTCACTCGTTCCAGATTTAGACAAACAAAGTCTGGACAAACAAAAAGATCTATCTTTTTGTTAACAGATAACGTATCTTTGCAGATGTGTACCTACAACGATATTTTAACGGAATACTGAATACTTCTTATAAGTAATAAAACAAACAAAATCCTCGGTACGAAGATACATATTATGCTATTAAAAAGCAAGTACATTTTTACTTCTCGTATGGGGAATACGAGAAGTTAATAATAAACATAATAAAATCAATATGATTCTATTAATAACAATCGTAACTTGTAATTGTTTCTTCGACGAAACGTGAAGTTCAGTAGATTTTAAATAACTTGGATTATGTATCGAAAATCATCGTTGTAAGAACCGTTTTTTGTAAAAAGAACGATTTCATGGTTTATTAACCATTTTAACCAACCGTTTTACTAATATAATATATAATAATTAATAAATTAACAGCATGTTTTTTAGACCTATCCAATAAATTTATACCAATATCGTTACTGAAATATACATTGAGCTAATTTTATTCAATGTAAATAAGCTTTACAAATATTAACATTACTTTAAATGAACATATTGAGCCGATATTAATTCCTGTACACAGAAAATAATTCGCATCTACGCCGTAGTATTTCTCGCTACGGAGGTCTACGAAACCGTTGTAGTACACTTCTTGTATCGAGCAATTACTGCAAAAGCTACGTACAAGTTGTTCCTTGTTCGATTAGGTACTTCAGTATATTTTTTTCAATAGAATTATTTTGTGCTGGTTTTGTTTCTGGGACGTATAATGTATATTGTATCTTCATAATAACAATTTAAACAATGTTTTCTATTTTAACTCTAGCGCTTTGAGTTGCATAAAATTGTGTTCCTATTTTATAAATAAACGCATATATCCATATTAATATTATAAATGCAAAAGTTACTCTGTCTGTCTGTTTTTTTGTTTGTCTATCTGTCTTTCAATCCCGCAAAAACTACTGAATCGATTAGAAAGAAATTAGATACAAAGATAGTGTAGAGCATGGGGAAGGACATTTTACGCTTTACGGCCAAACCACTGAACGGATTGTAATGAAATTTGGTACACAAATGGTCTAGAGCCTGAGAAAAAACAAAGGCTTTTTAAATTGTAAAAAGGGTTAAAAGGGGAGAATCGGGGCATCAAAGTTTATATGAAAGCCTACGCGGACGGAGTCGCGGGCAACAGCTAGTTATTAAATATATAAGATAATAGATTCTCATTATTCAACTACCACTTAAATTCAGTTTAACCAGTATTTGAGCATGTGATGAATATTCATTCAGAGGTTGTTTTAAAATGAACTGAGCTGTATACTGTGTGGAGAGTTCATAGATAATAGTTTTGAAAGCGAATAAGGCTTTAATTGTTTTAAATGTGTCTAATTTATACAAGAATGGTAGAAAATTAAAATAATGTATTTTAGCATTGAATTATGTCTGTACAACAGACATATTTTTTTTAAAATAACAATACATTTGTTGACAATCATTACATAATTTACATTTGCACAGCTTCTACAGAAGGTGGAAGTTTGTCCCCGTGTTGTGGAAGATTATATGATCTTATTTAGTTTCTTTACATACATATTGTTGTTAGTATGTTTATGTGTGCTTTATGTGTGGAGTGTCAGTAAGTTGTGTGTGTTTGTGTGTGCATTGAAGGTGAACTAATTTATATTAGAACATTTTCGAGAATCTCCTCCGTCGAAGCGTAATCGAGCTTCTGAACCCAGTGGTGGATATACTGTCTTAATTTATTTTTCGTGTAGTTAATGATGCTACTATCAATCTTAAGTATCTGATTGTATATACGGGGAGCAAGGTCTATGTGCTTGCTTCCGAATTAAAGTGAGCTTGAGGCGTCGGAATACCATACACCACGGATAATCGGCAATACAATTTAAATGTTTTAAAAAAGCTCTAAACTCACAGCCTAAAAAACTCTATCAGCACTTGGCTAATATTGCACGTGAGTCTGCGAAGGTGTCCGACTCTCTTTTTTCATAATATGAAGAGGGGAGACGAGCTGGACGCACTCCTGATGGTAAGAGTAACGCCAGCCCATAGCCAATGCAATGCTACCTGGAACTTTGCTATAAAGCCCAACTCCGTTCAGTGGTGCACTACACCAACGCTCCCCACTGTTAGTCATCAGATGCTAAGCCTCATCAGACCAGTAATTTCGCTGGCTTCAGCCCGGAGCACAGTGACATTTTCACATCACTGTTCAGGCGGTAGAATGGCACTGTGGGGGTATCCACCCAGTCGGTCTCCTGCGAATGAGACCTACTCCTGGTTACCACCGCTCTTACCACCGCTACGGTAAAAAGGATCACAGTGGGGTTTTGGCCAGTACAAGCCCGACATAACCCACCCTTTCCCCGAGACTACAAAAGAGGTGCAATATGACGTCACTAAAGAGATTCAGTGACTTCTCATAGAGATATGAGCAGTACAAATCCGTTAACGCATTAATTTCGCGATGACGTCACAAACCAAATGCATGGTTTGTTCTGTGACAAACAATGCATTAATACGTGAGCTCACGGTAATTTATTGTTATTGGATCGGAAATGCATTCGCATAATTGTGCTCCCACACGCTATCACCAATTCACCACGAAGTTTAACCTTTTCACATTGACAAAGAACGTTTGAAAATATATTTTTGAATTTTTGCGGACAAACGTAGACTTCTAAAAGATTAACCAGTACTTTATGTGAATTATTGTGTTCGGGTAGAATTTACATTAAATTATTAATTATTGATAGACCTCCCTTTTATATTTCACAATTAAAAACAGAACACTCTTTATAATTAAATAAAGTAAACTGCGAATTTCTATAAATTCTATCTCGAACATTCGAGATACTGTGAATGCTCTGTTCTTTATTTATTAATATACTAAATAAATAAAGACTAAGCACGCAGGCTTGTCAATTATATCGCCTTATAGTCAATAGTCAAAATAATAAAAAATATTCGTTAATTTGATAAGTATAATAGCGGTAATGTCGTCATAAAAGCTTTATTTATTTGTTTAAAAGTTGTGGAAGTCATTACTTAGTGCACATCGCCTGAGGTTTGCAATCATAGGAACAGCTTGATTAAACTTTGGCTTATAGCGTTTCATTTACAACGACTTACAAAGTGAATGTTTTTATTTATTCTTAATAGCTATGGAGCCCAAGAGGGGATTCCGGGACTTTGAGAGGCGCGTCAGATTAATATGTAGGGGGATACCTTGTACCCGGTTCAGTACCTCCACAAAACATGAGGCCCATATATAAGGCCGCAACAAAAATTCGCAGCAAATTGCAGCTGCACGCAACTTGATCGACGAATTTTTGTTATTTCGGCTTGCGGAAATCGTCAGATTATATATTTTTCATTATTCTTGAATTATTTCCTTCAAAATAAAAAAATATTTAGCTACGCTCGAGAATGCCGAGATAACGTTTTTTTTTACAACTTTGTTGCTCTCCCCTTTTTTTACGTCACTCTCAAATTGTCAGATTAGTGGAATATACACTTTTTAGGATGTAATTAACTCACCTTACCTTAATCTGACGCGCTCGAGAATTTCTGATGGTCAATTTTTTTTTACTAATCTGATCCTGTATCCTTAATAACGGGCGGCCTTATATATGGGCCTCATGTTTTGTGGAGGAACTTAACCGGGTACAAGGTATCCCCCTACATATTAATCTGACGCGCCTCTCAAAGTCCCGGAATCCCCTCTTGGGCTCCATAGCCATAAGTCGCTACTGTTTATCTTTTATAATGAAAATATTACGACTCGCTTGTAGGTTCCCCTGTTCACACTTACACATTCTATGTAAAAACTACCCTATATATGTAACTAGCTGTTGCCCGCGACTCCGTCCGCGTGGACTTTCATATAAACTTTAACTTCCCCTTTCTCCCCCTTATAACCGTTTTTTTAGTTAAAAAGTAGCCTATGTTTTATCTCAGGCTCTAGACCATCTGTGTACCAAATTTAATTACAATCGGTTCAGTAGTTTTGGCGTGAAAGCGTAACAGACAGACAGACAGACAGACAGACAGAGTTACTTACGCATTTATAATATTAGTATGGATTAAGTCTAGTCTACATCTATGCCAAAATTAAGCCAAATTCGGTTCGGTTCGGTAGATTTTGTTCGGTATTTATTATTACGCGACACAAGCCTGCCTGCTTAGTGCATAAACCAACGCTTTATAGAGTTGTATCTAATGTTATGTAAATAAATAAATAATTAAATAAATAAATAAATAAAATAAATAAATAAATTTATAATAAACTAGCTGTTACCCGCGACTCCGTCCGCGTGGAATTTTATATCAACTTTGAACCCCTTTTTTCCAGTTAAAAAGTAACCTATAATTTTTCTCAGGCTCTAGACCATCTGTGTACCAAATTTCATTACAATCGGTTCAGTAGTTTTGGCGTGAAAGCGTAACAGACAGACAGACAGACAGACAGACAGACAGAGTTACTTTCGCATTTATAATATTAGTATGGATTCTTGGTAGGCAATCGGATGGAAGTATTTACCAATATAAAGGAACAACGTTGTAAATGTATTCATAAACAGTGTTCCATTAAGACCCACTCCATTAATAGGCACCGTGTCGACAGTACTCATACAAGGATATGATGGATGGGTTGGATTAAGGGAAACGGTGCAAAGTGAGAAAGGGAATCACTACTTCAAACACCCACTCGTTGTATAAATATGTAAGCACCTACATTGAAAGACAAATCGTTTCTCAAACGCCAATAAGCTTATGTAACGTCCTAAGTTTCGAAACATAATTTTTAATGCATATAATTTATATAAAGGTTTCTATTCAATAAACACACACACCCTTTGGCGCACCCTGAATGAGGCCTATGTCCAGCAGTGGACAGGGATAGGCTGAGATGATGATGATGATGATGATGATTCAATAAACCGACATATTGGCTTTATTCAATTATAATAATATGATGATAAGCCCTCCAAATAAAACAAAATACACTGTATGTCTTTATTAAAGTGCATGTATTAATGCAGCTAATCTGGTTCTGAATGTATCTTAATATGAATAAATTACGTGTCACGTTGTTTGTCCGTGATTGACTCCTAAACTACTGAAACGATTTTAAAAGAAATTTGCACACCGTGTGCAGTCTCCTTTAATTACGATGGGTAATCCGGGCTAAGGACACCCGTCCACGCATCCTGGGGGCTACATCGACGACATTCAGTATCAGTGTCGTGCAACGAACGTCGGCGCCGCACCCTACCGACTAAACCCCATCGACATTCCTCCGCACACCAGGGCGGGAACACGAGAGCGTCAAAGACATTCGTCCGTCAACCCAACAGTGCTGGCCGCATCGCTGCGGCCCCTCCACTGGAACGTCACAGCGGGAGCAGCCATCACGCTCCTCCTCCGTAGTGGTCCGCCCGGAACATAAAAGCAGACCTGAACCATCGCAAGAGCCTATGGATGGGGAGATACGTCCCCAGAACAGTACCTCAACCCTCAGACTCCTACTCGGCTGACTGTAGACCAGCATGCCGCTACGCCCCTGCCTCATCGTCGAGTCAAGAGAGACCACCACGACCTTCGCAGCCCGACGCCCACGAGCCGCTCCAGGTCTGGCTCGACCAACCAACCCGACACATTGCCATCCTTTGCAGCACGGCAATGGCTCCCTCGTGCACACACTCCACTGGCCGCACTCCAGTTTCCTCTCTTAAAAGAGAGGGATACCGGGTGCGGCCCCACCGGTTGTTTAGCTTCCGCGCATGAAGCCATATGACTCATTGAGTGAGTCACAGGCTTCATGGGTACTAAGCCCCCCCGCCACGACAAGGCAAGAACAAGTTGGGGGGGACCGTGTGCAGTCTGATCCAACTTAAAAGATAGCTTACATCATAATATGTGCGAGTGAAGCCGGAGCGGTTTGCTAGTTATATGGGTACATAACTAGCCTGCTGCGATTTCGCACGCATATAAGAGTATTATGCATGTATTATACATTTAAACATTCCTCTTGAATCAATCTATCTCAGTGATTCTCAATCACTGTGCGACGGCACTTTTGTGTGCCACCAAATTTTGCAAATATGTAATAATGTATGGCAAATAGATCAGTACGTGACTGGTCGCGGATGTATGCCGTTTTTTTGTGTGCCGCCAAATTTTGAAATCGTTTAATATGTGCCGCAACAAAAAAAAGGTTGAGAATCATTGCTCTATCTATTAAAGATCTGCATGAAAATCAGAACTTGTGTAGTTGAAAGGAATAGACAGAACAGCGACTTTGTTCTATACTATATGATACTGTAGACCAACTATAAAAGAGCTTCAGAAGATGGTTGAAATAACAATCTAAAGTTTTACACCGCTTTATCAATAAGTGCACTAAGTCCGTACTAATAGACGTGAATTAGTAACGAAAATATACCAAAAATGGGTTAAAAAAAGTCTTTCTTTTAATAATTCATACTTCGAGAGTTCTCGCTTGGGCATGGCAGGCATAAATGGGTTAAACAAATTTGGTATTCCGAATATTGGTCACCCCACTGTTGTCTTTGCGATGAAGTTTGAGGGTTTAGTTCAGAAATAGTTTCAGTAAACTAAATCAGAACTTAAATCTAGTCTTAAGACGTTTCAGTCTCGCAATCTGTATTCTCTACCTACCTATGTCTGTTGTTGTTTTGGGAAATTATGTATCCGGTAGATAAAGTGTAGATATAAAATACAAAAGTTAATGATGAACTTTTAATAATTAAACTATCAAAAAAACAAATTTTCTTTGCATTGTTATAACAATTAACAAGTAATAAGATGTGAAAAATTAGTTTTAAGGTATGAAAAATAGTGGCTAACATAAAGTAATTATTCATAGCCACTTTTTTATGTTCATAGACCCACTTTGATGTACTTTCTTGTGTACTTACTTTTTGTTGTAACCACGCCTACTTGAAAATTAAAACACCATGTCTCAAAAAAAGTTGTCCTCAGCACTTATTAACTCGAACTCAAAAGTATTTACCGATTTTACTGGTGAGTAATTTGTATATTATGCCATTGCCTAATATTACTCATAATAGAGTGAGACAACCACATGTTAAATATTCTATTATCTACCTGTACTACCTTTGAAATATTCCAATATGGTAATAAAATTGTAGCCAATTTTTAGTACCTTTTTTAATTTTTTGTCAGTCAAAAACGCAAGTGCTGTAAAACGACATCAATATCGGCCGGTGTAATTACATTTACCCACTATTCGTTTACAACCGAATATTTTAAAAGTTTCATTTTGTATTTCTCCACCGAGTAATCGACCGTCTGATATTGATACAATATATCCACATTAACAAATATTTAAACCTTTAAAGTAATCGTATTTCGCTAAAAATATTTTTATTCGCATTGAGTTTCAACAGTAATTAAAAAGATTTTAATTAAAAAACGATTATTATACACTCAGTCAGGTTGTATAAAACGCAAATTCAATTTTCCAAACGTGCAGTTATATTAATAAATTAATATTGCGTTAGTTGAATGGGGCTCTATGTGAATGCACAATAACGCTAATACATTTTTCAGTAGGACGGGTGTAGTCAAGTATTACTAACAAGAGCCGTGTCGCCGCTAACTAAATTGACTTTAATAATATTTAAACGCTCGCGAGAAGAGAGATAAAATGACGAATCTTCCGAGATGGAGCTTGAATAGGTAGACGGAATTTTTAATATTTAAATGGGATTTATTATTAGTGTATGGGGTGTTATATGATTGCGTATATATTTTAAATATTATATGGACATTTATTATTTAAGTAGTTTTACAATAAATTCTCTTAGGATGAAATAATAACACATAACTACTATATTCTACCGGGGGTAGGTCTCTTTCGCAGGAGACCGACTGGGTGGGTACCCCCACAGTGCCAGACATTCTACCGCCTGAACAGTGATGTGAAAATATCACTGTGCTCCGGTCTGAAGGGCACCGTAGCCAGCAAAATTACTGGACTAATGAGTCTTAACATCTCATGACTCAAAGTGGGGAGCGGTGGGTGTAGTGCACCCCTGCCCGGAGTTGGGCTTTATAGCAAAGTTCCGGGTAGCATTGCATTGGCTATGGGCTGGCGTTACTCTTACCATCAGGAGTGCGTCCAGCTCGTCTCCCCTCTTCGTATTATATAAAAAAAAAAACATAACTATTTTTCATGTTTTACTATATACCAAAGGCCGTTAAGAACTTATTTAAAGTTTGAGATTTAATAATAATGGTCAGTTTCCAGATTTTTTCTGGCATAAAATACCGCTAATATTACCAAATTACAGAGTTTTCCTCGGATGTCACTGTCAAATTCAAGCCGACAGGAGCATACATATGTTGTACATATCAGACATGTACATATCAAAACCACATAAAAAAACAGCATGCTAATATAATTTCTTTTCATTTTCAATGTCAACAAATATTTCGCATTAAGAAAATTTATATGAGTTTGTTTTCTTAATTACAATCTTATATATTATTAGAAGGACCTTAAAGGTTACAGAAGTATATGCTTTATTAATCCCTAAACTTTATGGTTGCTAAGTTATTCTAAGTTTATTCAGTAATCCGTAAAACAGATTATTATAAGCTTTTTTAATATAGCGCCATCTGTTGTAGATTAGTGTAACTTTTACTAAATACAGCAAAATGAAGTGTATATTAGAACACAATGGAATAGTTCTAAATTTATGCGATAGATGTCTCAGATACATAATTTAAACAATCCCCATTAAGGATCATTCTTCTTTTGTTTTTATTTTAACAATAGGTATTTAAATTGGTTTCATTATTAGTTTTATTTTCATTTTACATTTAATAATGATTATACAAATTGGATCGAGTTTCAAAATATATTTATGTTTAATTTTATTTTTAATACATACAACGAAGTAACCTTGAATTGTATGGTCAGACAATTCTCCTGAACAACCTTTGCGTATCTCGAGACGCAGTCTCTGTGTAAAAATGCGCATTAATAAAATATTCATGAAAATTATAAGTCTCCTTGACCGCTGCGAGCAAGATATCACTGCATAGACAATTTGTGTCTTTTTATAAACAATAAAAACAGCACAATACACACGTGCTATAGAAATTAAAATACTGCAGGATATATAAAGAACCTTGAATTTAACAGTGACATCCGATGTTTTTCATTAATTTACATATTCATTACTCATGAAAAAAAATATGAATGGAGAAAAATAAACCGTAATAAAAATTCCTTATAATGTAGCATTGTAAAAGGCGGAGAGGCTTGAATATACAAATCCTTAGTTCTAAACAATATTCTATTCATTGAAATGGTAACAGTCAATATAACTGAGCTTACGAAACGAACATGAAACGCTTCATATAAAGTACCTATCAAATTTTATAGTATTCTTTAAATAGAAGATGTCGGTAATGGAAACATATAGTATTATATTATAGAACATATTAATACAAAATTTGTGGGAAGTCCAAAGCTGGGCACCAATCAAAAAGAGCCAGTGAATTCATTGAAGGTCTTTATTAAAAAATTCCATTGTGTCCGATCTCCCAGAAGTTCAATATAACTAAGCTCGGATCTTCGCTTAAAACAAGATTTTGCTTTTCTTGAAGGTACAATTTCTTTTTCAGATACCAACTTTAAATACACCCCTTTCGTCACTTTCCGAAGTTTTCATCTTGTTCTAAATCGTCCAATGGCATCTTACTTCGATATTATCTCAATTTTATTTATTCCACTTGATATATTTTTGTCTTTGAAACATTAACTGCTTTGAACAATTAGGATGCTATGTTAGAGAAATTAGAATTTTTCTGGTTTTTATAGAAATAGATTTTGATTAAACATTAATGTCAGACCTTTATGTGTAAGAAAAGTAAGTATACGGCGCATTTTGTGAGGATAAAAATGTTATCTACTTAACCGAGCGATTTGATGTGTGAACGTAACCGTAAAAGCCTACAAGCCTAGTCTGGAAGTGCTTTACGAGTTATAATAACAGTAACAGACTATTATTGTTTGTTTTGGACAATAATTATGTGATTTTAAATTATGAAATATTTTTTATATGTAAATTCATTGTAAAAAAGAAACTTATAAAGGCGTTGCGAAATTAAGTTTAATCGTTTCGAAGGGGGGTCAGTTAAAAAAGAGAGTCTGTAATCAGGTCCGCGCGAACACGCGTTACGCACTTACATAATGAAAGGGGGAAGCGAGGGCGTCAGTGGGCCGAGGGTCGTCATCTGCGTACACCCTGTCCGGCCGCCCCGATCGATACCTATACGTGTGGACTTTATGTAAAAAGCCTCCTGTACACCCGGAGGATGCCGACCATAAGTGTCGAGAAACGAGTCGCCCCCGGGGAGGAAGGCACAAAATATCTTCAATTTTCGAGAGAAAATTTTCCAATGCGGGGGCGAGAGCCCGCGGCGGAAGGGCTGGCACGCTCGCCCCGGACGCCTATGTCCGAAATGTGCGCCCCTTAATTGAATTTACAGATTTGCCTTTAGGAACGCACGCCTAGCAATGTACGTTGTGGACGCCTCGTTATTGCTCTCGCAATACAAGTATGCTCAAAAGGATTTTCTTAATCATCCGCTATGTTCACATTCGTATTTCTAACAAATTAAGCAAATTGAATGACGGCTATTCCTTACATTTCACAATATTTCGACATAAACATGAAGTGTAATGAAGCTAAAACATATCTAACAATTATATGCAACATAATACTGGTAATTGTAATAATAAATAGAAACATTATTAGGTAATTAGTCTAGTAATTGGTATAGCAGTTAACTTTTCCTTTTTTTATTCCTCTTTCTTCAATAAATATCCCAGTATTTATATAATATCGAATCGAATTTTCATAAAAAGTACTTCTAACAGGGTAATGAGATGAATGAGTATGGTTGTTTTACAAAAAAAAATCTAGAAGAAGGGGAGTTTCCATTATAACCATTATACTAAAACAAACATAATAAGATTCCCAACATTTAAAATTTGATAATATAAGTGTCCAAATACGAAAGAGTAATAACGAAAAGGTAATTAAAATAGTTTCGTAAATTAATATTTTAGTATTTTACAAATTATTAAAATTTAAAGGCACGATTGCACGATTATTAAATAAATCTCAAATATGATTAATTCAATAATGTAGGTAAAACGTAAGAACATGAAAACGTGGATTAAAGCAGCCTGCTAAAATTATTACCTTTCCCTCTAATAGATAACAATGTTAATATAGATTTCTACCGCTTATCAGCGATTAGAAAACACTTTGCTATTCCTTTAAGTTTTTTACATATTATTTTATATAGAATGTAGTAGCACAGTACCTACTTGTGCACATACATTCTATCGAAATATATGCTCATTGATTTTATTAGATCGATATTAATAAAAAAGCTATATAGGTACCAACATATCCATAAAAGAATCGACTAAAATAAACAATATATTAGTTAATATTTGTATAGTAGTAGATGTGCTAACTAAATCTATGTTGCAAAAGTCTGAACAGTATTAATTTAAATTTATATGTTTTATAATATCACTTAAAATATATAAAACCAAATATTAGTTGTTTAGGTATTAAATGTAATAATAAAATAAAAACTACACTTAATAAGCATATAACTATCAAAAGTACTCGCACAAATTGGCGTTTTAAAAAGCACGCTCTGTAGGGAAAATCGAACGTGATTTAAAGGGAACCTTGGTAGAAATGGAGAGTGTTCCTATTTCGAGCAACACACGGAGCTCACAAAATATATTCAGCGTCGCCGTTGGTTACCTAACACTGCCCTACCTACCGACAGGGCGGGCAGGACGCTAGCCGTGCACATGTAAAATAGCTTTCATTTTCAATACGCTCGGAGAATGCTCTACTTCGCTTTTGTTGTACGTTTAGATATTTGATCTTCTTCTTCGTCGTGACCTTGATGACTAAGGGACGTGAGTATGGTGCGTCACCCTGGCCACCATTTTATTCCAGACACTTCGATCTTGGGCCATCTGAATGGATGTTTGTAATGAAGCTCCCGTAGCCTCCTGACTTGCATGAGTCCATCTTGAAGTTCCGAAATAGTATATTTGGCCATACATTTAGGCTGAAATGGAACGCCATGTTACGAGGTAGTACCAAACTTTCATAGAAAATCGTAATGCACACTTCGCTGCAATAAATAAACACTTCGTCGGTCACTACACGCAGTTATGTTTACTGTCGAAGGTAGCTTTTACTATCTGTATAGACAAATAACATATTACATATAATGTAGGTACTAAATTCAAATTTTAACATACGTAAGAATTTCGGTACCCTAAAAAGTAGCAATGAATATTTTTATAGTTTGATTCCATTATTTTTCTCAAATGTTACATGTTAAAATATTTTTGCAGAAACTGTGTGAACAATGAAATTAAGTATAAAAATATTAAATTAAGTATATATTTAGTAGAAAATCAAAACAAAAATTTCAATACGAATTATAAGTCAAAATCACTTTATCGGTTCTACGTCTAGCCTCAACGTACAAGTAATATAAAAATGAATCACCAAATATTTTGTTAATTACATAACTCATACACTAATGAACAGCTGAACCGATGAATTTTATAGGTTGTTATTTTTTGTATAAGGTATGGCTTTCTAGCAAACAGCATGAAAGAAGTCGCATAAGGCTAGCTAGTTGAATACAAAAACTAAATTTTCACCTAAGCACGTATTAAAACGAAGTAGAGTAACATTCCCGCCTGCTTGCAAACTGGATTCTGGGGGCTACTTCTCTGTTATATCAGCCCGTTCAAGATACATGCCTCGCATAGGCGCACTTGTATTACCGGCCGCGTGGCCACCCCCTCTCCCCCTCCGCCCACACTCCGCGACCACCCCACCCCCCTGCGTCATCTACGACTACTCCGCTAGGGTTAATTCAAACTACTACCTTATTTAAATATTTTAAAATATTTTTTTATACGTAACAAAGTTAACACTTCGATTTAAAATGGTCTTACGGCTCATCTTAATAGGGTAAGAAAACTAGTGCCGTTAAATTATATATCTTCATAGAACTAGTTACCGGGGGTAGGTCTCTTTCGCAGGAGACCGGCTGGGTGGGTACCCCCACAGTGCCAGACATTCTACCGCCTGAACAGTGACGTGAAAATGTCACTGTGCTCCGGTCTGAAGGGCACTGTAGCCAGCGAAATTACTGGGCTAATGAGTCTTAACATCTGACGACTCAAAGTGGGGAGCGTCGGTGTAGTGCACCCCTGTCCGGAGCAAAGTTCCGGGTAGCGCTACATTGGCTATGGGCTGGCGTTACTCTTACCATCAGGAGTGCGTCCAGCTCGTCTCCCCTCTTCATGTTATAAAAAAAAAAAAAAAAAAAAACTCGTTACATTTTTGTCTTTCAATAGACAACGAGTAGGTACTAGTTTCTTTTGGCTTCCGAATATCAACCACTTTTATTGCTTAATTTTAGATTTGATAGATTTAAGTCTCACCATAACTCTTTAGTGTATATATCTGCTATCTTTATTTAAAATAGAATACCCCAGTTTATAATTTTAAAATAATATATCGAACGGTTATAAGCGCGAAGGGGCAGCCCTGCGTGTCCGGTCCACAACCCTGATTCTGTAGAACGTAGAACAGAGCCGCGTGCGTGCCTCGTCCGTTGTAAACAGCCTACCCTTGTACGTATGTAGGGCGGATGGACGCCCCCCTCCCCCAGAGAAAGGGGTGCCCCCGTTTCTTCCTTGTTCCTCCTTGTGCAAATTCCCCTGACGATGGAAATGTGCTCAGCCACATTTTATACAATTTCTACTTAGTATATCCAAACTGTCCAGTTATAAAAGTACAAGTGACCGCTGGAATCTATGAAAGTCGTAAATGAGCGTTGCTCGCGAGTTATTAAGGTTGTTTGTTGGGAAGGAACTCTCAGGCCGTTGACTTCTCGTTTCATTCAGTCGCTTGTCTATTCTCACGAGTCCCGCTATCGTTATTAGGGCACCAGGTTTCGGCACAATGTACCTTTTTCTTGGTTAATAGCGTTTTTACTGTCTGACGTCATCTCATCTTACTTAAACTCAAACAAAATGGAGAAATTTTGTACTGATAAAATGCTATGTCACATGTGCCTTAGTAAAAGTGTATACATTATTAATATTTACTATAGATAATTTAACATATTTTATAATTAATACTAACCACGGAAACAACAAAATTTTATCTTATCAATCTCATAGTATCTACTACCTACCCTTATCTGGCAAATTTTTCACCGATCTAAATTCAACATGAAGCCAATTCTGTATAGTAAAAAACATCGTACACCTTAAAGTTAACTTTGAAAAGATCTTTAAAAACCGTTGCTTTTAGTGTTTAGTGTAGATTAAACAAATTTGTATAGCCATAAGGAATTACAAAAAATTCCTTATCAAAAAGGAGCACTGCAATAGAAGTCACACTTTTATTTATAAGCACGTTGATCACAATATATTTTATATAACGCGAAAATATGTATACTACATTATATGTATGTTACCTATTGTACCAAAACTCCGTATGAGTTTGGAATTTCCAAACAAATTTTAGTCTAAAACACATAGACTAAAATTCAGTTAGCACTATCAGAGGTCATATAGCGATCGTTGTTGGAATACTTGTCATGTACAGAATTGCTGGGCTTTTAATTAAAGCTCGAGTAATTTAGAGGGCCAGGGAGTGGCGATGTATTAGGAACTGTAATCAGCATACTCATTTGGATATGTTTAAAGGAGGTGGCGGGCGGGCGGCCGGTTAGTTTTGCTATATAGATAAATTAACAATACCTACTGCTTATACCTACTGCGTGTAGCACGCATGTCCGTTGCTTTATACAAGGGGATCTCATTTTAATAGCTTCGTTATTATAATTTTGTTTAAAATTGATCGCAAAAGACATGTCTATGGATCAATACTTGTTCAATGTATACAATCTATACGATTATAACAACGACAACATAATATAACTTTTATACATAACAGTTCTTTGTGTGTTTCAAGACAACAAGAACAAAGAGACAAGAACCTTAAAATTACCAGTTACTTCTACCTTAAAACATTTTCACATCAAATTTTTAATTTACAGATAGAACTAGGTACCATTAAATGTATTAAATAGATGTATAAAACAATTGTCCATAATATACACTAACGTCAAACGTGTTATGTACTGGAAGTGATCATAGAATTGTTTAAGAAAATCTTAAAATAAATAACTATAGAATCATCCTATACGCATGAGATGTGAGATGTAAAATTAGAGCGGTGTTCGCTATTATGAAATTTGTACACATAGGTACGGGTACACACACAGGCACACACACACGGACGCAAAGATATTCGGACTTGGTTATTGGGGTGGCTCCTGCCCGGCTTAAATTCTACTATTAATATGGATCTCCTTTGCTTGACTTTACAAGTCCGCAATATATTCCGACGAAATTTTTGTTTAAATAATATGTAGTTAGTTCTACCTTTATAATTGCTCTGTGCATTACTGATTGGACACGTTTTGGTGTTAAATACTAATCTTGTAATATAAAAAAGTCTTAGAAATAAAACCTACTTAGATGAAAAAACATATTCACGAACTGGTATGAAATGATAATGCATAAGAGCGAACATAAACACTAATGGAATTAATATAAATTTAATTTCAAAAATGTTTCTAAGGTCAAAGGTTGCGGATATTATAAGTACACTAGCTGTTGCTCGGAACTTCGTCCCCGTCGGATCTATTTCTATTATTATGTTATAGTGAGTCAATCTTAGAAGATAGACATATACTGTCGCGGACTTTTTTTTAGATCATTTAAAGAGGAATAATTCTTTCATACATATTATTTTTGTATCTTGAACCGTTATCGCAGCGCACGCAAAGGAAGCCCTCAAAGATGAATAATTTTCCCCGTTTTTTCCATATTTTCCATTATATCTTCGCTCCTATTAGTCGCAGCGTGATGTTATATAGCCTAAAGCCTTCCTCGATAAATGGTCAATTCAATAAAAAAAGAATTTTTCAATTCGAACCAGTAGATCCTGAGATTAGCGCGTTCAAACAAACAAACAAACAAACAAACAAACAAACAAACTCTTCAGCTTTATATATTAGTATAGATATAGATATTTAAAATCTTGATGTGAGAGTATACCTACCTCGTTTAGCATATAAATTATTTACGATAAGTCAATAATATCCATTTATTTATATTAATGACAATCATCAATAACATAACAAAAGCTGGTGTATGTTTCTTAGTATTTGTAAGTACGTTAATCTTATTGTTTTTATTAATAGAAAATTATTCTTCCTAAGCAATGGCTAAGCAAAACCAATTAAGCTTTCTTTGTGTTTCTTGACTGGTTTTAACTGTTTTTTTTATCAAATTTTTGTTTATTCTTCATAATAATGTATATTAAATAAAAGTAACCAATTTACCATATACTATAGATTATAAGTAACATCAAATGAATTATATTTATTCTGCAAGTGCGAATCAAACTCAGTTATGAGTCACGAACCAATGTGGGTTTGTTTGTCAAAACACAAGTTCATTGCACCTCTGATTACATAGGTATGTATTTTTTAATAATAAAATAGCTGTTTTGAAAGCGACTGCGTTATAACTTATGCAAATTTTATCGCTATTTGTGCATTTGTTTTGCATTGATACGTACAAATGACTACGAACCTTGAAGTTTTGAACCAAGAATTCGGGTACTAAAACTTATTTATTATTTGTAGGTTTTCCGACATTTAATCTGTTTATTTTTGTATATGAGCAATTATCATATATCAGTTTTATAATCATCGGTTTTAATAAAGTAATAATATAATTGTTAAACAATAGGTTAGTATTTCCGAAAGAATAAATATTCCCATTTTTGAACTCTCCTAGGAGCTATATGCTTTAATACTTTAAAACTTTAGTTATATTAGCATGTATTTTGTATAAATGACCGCTATAGCCGTGATGCTGCTATTCAGATTTTGATTTTCCTTATGGCATTATGATATTAAACAAAGGCAACATATTTTTAGTTTTAATAATATTGTTACTTTAGAGTTTAGTACTTTTAACCGTTTTCATCGTTGCTCTAATAAGTACTACCTAGCAAGGCTTAAGAAAAATCTTACTATTTTTCCCAACGTACAAGAAGATCTTAGGTCTTGTAAATTAATATCCAAATCTATACAAGGAAAAGAACACCCTATCGTATATACGAACACTTAATTTCTTTACATATAAAAGAACACCTTATATTTATTGTCAAACATCATGTACGTAACTCAATATGAATTTTTGGTATGAAGCTTTTTACTTCATACCGTCGTCGTATTTTTTTAAATTAATCAGCTAGGAAGATAAAGTACTCTTACTAAAAGTTTTATCTAGAAAGTGACGCGAATGTCACTTTAAAATTTCGTAAACACAGCGAGCACTTAGCGACAATGTTTCGGATTTACACACACGTCCAAATTAAGAAATTTACGTTAATAATTAAACATCGCAAAAAGGATTGTCAGCGAAGCTTGGACAGCAACCCCACTTTCAATGGGTAATTGAAAAGGGTTATGCCGGTTAAAAATTCAGCCGGTTACTAACTCAAAGCCACGCGTCTATCTATTATCTATTTAGGGATGATCATACATTTCTTATCACATGTCCATTTTTAATATCAAATAATCAATTTTAATACTCATACCAACTCATACTTTAAAATATAGTTATCATGAAACAAACGACTAATTCTATACAAATATTATATTTAAAAAAATTATTCGACAAAATTGACTTCAATACCTATACATTATTATGCGTTGCGTGGTGTACCTAACGCTAAAACCCTTCGTTTTGAAGGGCAAATTAAAAATCAATTTACTTTCACACTCCAACCATTTTTATTCAACAAAACTTAAAATAAAGAAAAGGTTTCGTTAAATCACAACTGAGAAAACTGATCTTATTCATTTCTTTGAGTCACTCAATCGACTGAAAATATTTTTTCTTTTATTGGTATAAGTATTATTTATTATAAATATAGACAAATATTTGTGTTAGGTTCATTGAAAGTTACTTTGATGTAATTCCATATAATTAATGTAAATTATATAAGAGACGATAGATGGTAGTAGTTAGTAGTTTTTTCACGAAGGTACATGCTATGTTTTTGATGTCAATTTTATCTATAAAAAGGAAAAAAGGTACATAAGAATCTACTAAAATTAAATAGTTTAACTCAAATTGTGATGGATCATCTATATGTCACTGTTATATCGTCGAATGCTGGATCACTTTTATTATTTAAAAGGTATTAGTTTAAATGTAAATAAAGGGAAAGGAGTAAAAGGATTGCATAAAATAAAAAAATGGTATGTAGAACTTTTCTATTTAATAACAATATTCTAAGGTCTCACGTAAGAGGTACGGATCATATGCTACTAAAAAACTTATTTTTGCATGTTAGTTAGTGATAAAATGTCCTCCTATCCTCGTAGATCCGCCTTTTACAGTAACATATGCCCAGTTTCATAAACTGCTAATACTAAAACAAAACAGACTTCAAAGCTTAAACCCTCGGATTAATTCATTTAAAAACAATAGTTTCAATATTCAGGACGGGAATATAATCCTTAATTTCTGCAAAATCACGTTAACGCAGGGCTGGTGTGCTGTGTGGAGACTGTTCGAATCCATTTACTGCTCTAAATTATGCGTAAAACGTCCATTTGACGTGCTCCCTCTTCCCTCTTATCGCTTGGACAGGACGGGCGCCGCGGGCGGGGGCGCCGGACTAGGGCGGCGGGGGCGCCCCCAAGTGTGGGGTCCGAAGTCCACCTCACCCTTTAGCTACCCTGAAGTTCCATCTCTCACACCTATAAATTCAGCACATACACCCTATTGGGGGCGCCCATGGCGTACCAATCCTTTCGCTGCGGCCGTGTCACATTTGCCAAGGCTCTAGTGACCTCAACTACAAATTAATATTCAGAAACGTTTCCATTTTGATCGTTAATCATTGCTACTTCTAGCTGTTACTGCGACTACATCCGCAATATTGAAAGATGGATAGTTTTTAATTATTAATCCCTTAGTATGTTTGAAATATGTAGGTATCTAGAATTGATTAATATTTTGAAATTCGCCTTTTATTGCTTCATGCTATATCATAACATATTACATATTATATGACGTTGCTATTTTGTAGATAATTTCTTTAGTATGTAATCTACAAAATAGCAACGTCAACGACCCCGTACAAAATAATTGTTGAGATTAAAACTATAAGTTAATAATGATAGTTCTATAAATTATTTATCTCAGATCACTTTATTACACCTATTTTCTGATACAAAACTCGAGATTAAACTATACTTAAACAAACTAGATTGCGCATCGTCGCACTAAATCACAGGGTACGTGAAAAGTTTACGTCCAATTTTTTTGGGCCATTGTAAGAGCTTCTCAAACGTTTGCTCATAATTAACTATTATGTGGTTATTATTTTAGATAAGCATTTTACTATTTTATTATTAAATTATTATTAAACACATGTGTGTTACTAATTGATATTTCTGTAGTTCGCATAAGATTCGTTATTGTCCAATTTATGTAGACCAGTTTTTTTTAATTAAACATTATAAGATTACCAGAACATACAAGCCTTTTTAATATGAGACAAATATACACAAGATTCCTTTTTATATATTGTGATGTTTAGCAATATGTAATGAAACTGCGACAATCATCTTAATATTATCAATATATGGATCAATAATATACTACAATGTAGTTTATTATAGTAACTACTATATATATACACTAAAAACAACGACCTTTTTTTTAAAAAAATTAATTAATAAAAGTAAATGTTGAGATACGCTCGTTAAAAGTAAGGGAGGCGCCAGAAGGGCGCCAAGATTCGCTCGCAGGTAATTTAAATAGACGTCACATCGGCACTATTGTAAAAGAAAAAATAAATTGAATTCTTCTAAACGATTTTACATTTGTGAGAGCTCACATAATGAATGCGGCAATTAGAATTTTAGTTACGTTTCGAAAGTCCATATCTTAATATATTTTTTAAATTCTTCGCTTTTCTTTCAGTTAATATTCCCGACCGGTCCGCCAACTTGAAAGTCTTACAAAGTAAAGTAACTCTGGCCCCTCCCGTGTTCTCATCGAGAGTCTTCACCGTATTCGTCAAAAGATATTTATTTGCAAAATGTGACTGTTTGACGTTTACAGTTTCTTTTTTATTTTCCCCTGCTTTAAGCTTCGTATCTTCATAGTCGGACATGGTGGAGCTTCGACTGTAGTTGCATACGACGTCAACTCTGATCACCTGGACGGTAGCTGGACTCTCGGTCCTCGATATTGTTAGGCTTTTTCTTTTACCACTCTTATGGTAAGTAATCTGCGTATCATTTATTCCACTTTTGTCATTGACAATACATTCCGTAGCCTTATCCTTGTTTCGTTTTAAAGGTTTCTTAACTTTCGGCTGGCTCTTAAAATATTTCTTACCATTGACCGCCTTAATTTCAGTTTGTACGCCTTTGCTTTCTTTTGTTTTACCGTCAAAATTATAAATGGTATTGGATTTTCCTGTAGACGGTCTAGATCGGTCATTGAGTAAGTATTTAGCGTAGTCGTCGAAATAATAGCATGTAAGCTCTGAGAAGCGTCCGCCGTCATTCAAATTATCTTCAAGAACTTCTTTCACAAACATCCTGTGTCTTCGGTTACTCGACAAAGTTTTGTATTTAAAGCTAGTTCGTGGTCGCTTCCTTTGCTGAACTTCGCCTTGAAACTCTAAGTTTTGTACAGACAAAAATAAGTCGTGGGCATCTTGAGGAACTCCACCATTGTCGTAAATCTGATTGAGGGCGCACTCCTCGTTTTCATTACAATAAAACCTGTGAACAGGAAATTGGACTGTACCATAGAAACTAACACGTAATGCTTTTCTAGAACTTTATCTTTATAATATTGTTATATATTGAAATACACATAATTAATAATTATCATTGATTTTATGGTCGAGCTTACAATGCATTTTACAAAAACGGAGTCCTATGTTTATTACTAGATATATTATTTCTATATTATTGTCAAACAAAATGCTGACAATCGACATTTTTGGTAAATAACAATCTGGAATTAGAAAATTCGTAGTGTTGCCTTATTTAAAGCTCAAAACGAAATATCTTTAATGCTGTTCCTATGGTTGTCTACGAGTATAAGTTAAAATAAATAAGTTATTACCAATCTTTTACTTTCCATCTTTGATCTTCTTCATGTTCGGGGTCAATTAGGCGCTTCTGACAAATTCTGCGAGGTTTCTCATTCGAGAGAGCTGGCTTTATTCCCGACTTCGACCTTTCTCGGAGATGAAGTTTTGCGCACTTCATACTAACTGCAATAGGCAATAAAAATACAACATAACATTTTCAAATAATTATATGATAATAACGACTATAGTCTAGACTACAAGACTAGTCTTGACAAGGTTCTATATAGACAAATAAATACAATACTAAAATTTTATTAAGTATATGTTATATATACTAGCGAACCCGTTCCCACTTCGCTGGGTAAAATGATAACAATCCTTTTTTTATATAGCCTTTGATACTCGGCAATAATGTGCCTCTTTATTGGTGAAAGAATTTTTAAAATCGGTTCAGTAGATCCGGGAGATTACCCCTTACAATTAAACAAAAACACAAACTACTTTTTTATATTATTTTTATTATTAGTATGGATATAGATGTATGAATGTTTTCCTTATACTCGTGAGATCAGTTTACTTCTTATTTTATCCTATACTTTGTTTAAGTTGCCTGGAAGAAATTGCTTATTTTCATAAGGAAACCATTTCAATGTAATTTAGTACATTTTTCTTTTTGTATACGACATGTAATAAAGTATTCATAACATATTTATACAGCGTAGTGTTCTTACGCAACAATTTGAATGAAATCCGTTGAACACGTATGTATTTACAAACAGCCATGTTATTGTACAAAATTTAAAGAGGCATCAAGGTCAACTATAGAAATCAAACTTAATTCAAAGCTATCGTGATCTAATTTGTATTCCTCCGAATAATGCTCAGCGGTGGACAATTATACTTGTCTTTTACGACTTCAGGTAGGTACAAGGACGTGAAGGGCTTTACACATTTCCTCTTGCGATTTGTGAACCTATTTCAGTCAATACCTACCTTTAAATTGTTCAATGTACAATAGCTGTTACCTATACGATAAAGTAAAGTAGTTTTTGTATAAAAACGCATAGTACTTATTAGCTAGAAATTTTACATAATTTATTTTGATCAACCTAACAATTTGTGATTTAGAAAAGTAACAAAACATAAGAGTCTTATACACAAATTGGTCATTATACCGTGCAAACCATTTGCGAGTCGTTTTGTCATTATTTCCAAAATGCATTGTCTCACATCTATTCATTTCACAGCATTTAAGTTGTGAAGACGCTGTATCTGGCTATCTCGCTCTGACATAAGCAGTGCCAATTTAAAATTAGAGGGAGAAGAATAAAGTGTTTTTTAGAAAGCATTGATAAAGGAGCTACAATGCCGGCAGGATGGTGTATTTGATCTACCAACGTAGCGGTCCACATGTTCTTGGGAATAGCTTCGGCAACGATGCAAAAAATGTTTCCCTGTGAAATTTTGTGGGGCCAAAATAGTTTTGATAGTTGAACACTTTTAATCTGGTCAATATTTATTATCGATCTAGGATGATCTTGTTTAACTTAGTATATGTATATAATTTTACATATTTATTTAAAATGTATACTCATTTATTTCATATATATTCCACAGTTCGTTGATTCGCGTTTTAATGTCATTATTTGGTTGCGCGACGCGCTTCCAAACACTATCACTTCATCGATTTCTTTTCAGCTTTGTCAAAAAAGTTCATCGAAATGGCTTAATCGTGACTTGGCAGTTTTGGTGGTTTGTTTTGCATAATTACTGGGACAAAATAAAAACACATTTCGCTACGTCTTGTTAGCCGCCATCAGCTATATTTCGGAGGAAGTCAAATGTCAACGGAACACGCAAACCTGTAAATTATATTTTAGGATAGTAGTACTATTTTTGGTGAATTCTATCGAACTTAAATTGAATGTTTCAGCGCTACGGATTGTTCGGAACAGTGGGTTGTATAACACTAATCGAAGCCTACAGTTTCGTGCAATGTCTTTCTATATTCAAACAGTGATATAATTGCGTCTTTTATTTTGATATTTGTGTCATGATTTAATAAGTAATTTAAAATTTTAACCTTAAATCTCTTTCGAATGCGTAAAATGTTTGACCTAAATTCAGGAATTTATTTTAAATATCAAAATATGTTTAGTCGTGTACAAAACACGCACACTAGGATAGAATAATAGGCACAGCTGCTCCTACGACTAGATGAGCTCGCATACATGCGTCTTGTTGCATCGCACACGGACATCTTGGATAACAAAAAATGCATTATTATTATCCTGGAACCAGGACATCGAAGCAAACCAAACGATTTTAGCCCTTATCAACCATGCAAACGACCTATTATGGCGTATCGTCTCACCTATAAACGATTAACTTAGATTTATCCTGTGTTACTAACGAACTACGCGATTTGAAGCTCTATTTAAAGAATAATATGACTCTGAATCGCGTGCAATGAATGGAATTTAACTTTTAATAATATTAAAAAAACACTACATATCTTACCAGGCGCCAAACGCACGTTGCACATCGAATACTGTGAGTTTTGTGGAATATTGTAAAGTTTAGAACGTGACGTTTTATTGCGCATCAGTTATTATCGCTCAGCGATAACACGTGTTTGTTTCCTGTGTTTATTATCCGATTTTATGTTAAGACGCTAATATTTATTCTTACTAATGTTTTACATCTACCTACAATAATAAAGATTAACTTTAAAATGTTTATTTTTATTCGACATCGTCGTTATGTTACTTTCTTATAACTTAAAATTATCATGTTTTTCGCTGAAATGGTTTTAAAAGAACTTATTTAATAATAAGAAGAAAGTCGATTCTATTTAAAACAAAGCCTTCTTCAGTTATAAAATCTGTTCTTATAATTTTCTTACAACTCTTTCTGTTTCGTTGAATATAATAAAGAAACAAAGGGAGCTTACTCGCGGAACAATAATTGACGAATTAGATAGGATGCTAAACTTACAACTCGGAGTGCTTTAAACTTTTTTATGTTCAACGTTCTTTGAAATATTTTAAGCCGATAAACAAGTTCAGTTGAAACACTTCTTTTTAATTAGTGGATATAGCTAAAGACAGATCGAATTGTATTGCTTTAACTTTAGTATGATTGGTAATAAGATATATTCTTATGGTGTAATAAAATAGATAAAAGTCATACTAATGAAATTCTCAACTATTTTCTATGGAGTAGCTGTAAAATAAAAATTATTGTAGTATAATAAAAATGGTACAAAAGCCAATTTAATATGACGAAGGATTAAGGTTCATGATTAAATTCAATGACCGCAATCATGTGCCATTCATTGACCTGCGGAAGGTTCACTTGTATGCACCGAGCGAGGTGACCACCACAATACAACCTGTCACTGGGTCAAACGCGACAAAAGAGGGTCAGCCAGACCATGTATTGATTACACTACCGCATCCTAATTCTTAAGGCCGGCTACACATTACCATCACAAAGCTGGACCCCCCTGCTGTTTAAAGAAATAAAATCGCTCCGAACACGCCCATTGCCGAAAATCATATTATGTAAGAACCAATTTTAACAGTGACTGATTTATTTGTCCTTTTTATCTCGTGAGACAATGGACTCTTAATGGCTCGCCGTTATAATTATTGTCCTCTTCATCGGGACGTAGATTATTATTTATTAAGTTCCCATGGCACGGTATCAATCTCTTGTATGGTTGTCGCAGTTTGTAAAGAATTCGTGCACCGGCTGCGCTCGGGACCCCTTTGGCCTAAAATCTATCAAGTATCGGACAAAGCCGTGTGCGCGAATATGTTGCAGTGGATAAAGAAAGGGATGATATATTGTTAAGCCTGATGTGATTTAAAAAATCCATTTCCCTTAGTGCTGTCAAGGTGCATTATTGGTAGGGCGGTGGGAATAGTACGTTGATATCGATGTCATATATATAATAAAAATATTTTCTAGAATTATTTTACAATTAAAGTAATACTAATTTTTTAGAAAGTTCATCGTTCTCTTAATGAAACTGTATAAAGATATAATTAAAATTAATATGTAAACGCTACACTCGCTATTAATCCGCTTTGATTTTTATTTTATTTTTTATTATGCCGTAATTATAATAAATGGTATAGTAAATATTTGCGCGTAAATATTTATTACAAATCTGTTATCGTTTTTGCACCATGAATACCTATACCATAAATATTTTTAAGCAATGAAAAGTATAGATATCGATAAAATTAGAACATCACTAGTATCTTTCAGGTGAGCGTAATCATTGTGGGAAAGAATGATTCTATCTCATTCAAATATGTATCTGTTCCCTTCTAAAATTGCTCCCTAGGAAATGTCGGACAAAATACTTTGTGCTGTGATAACTTGGAGTTCGATTTTAATGGCGTGCTTAATAGACCATTACTTAATATAATTATTTTAGTACGATAAACGATAGTTGCGATTTTTATATAAGTTTATGTATATTATATATTTAATATTTTTTTTTTATTGTAACCATTAACACAATTAAATACCAAATTGGTAAATAAAAATGCACTCTATTGAAACCGTAATATTTTTTATACTATGCAATTAGCGCCTAACTATAAGTAACTATAGCCGTAGAAAAATAACTTAAAATCATTATTATGCTGCTAATAAAATAGTGTTCTAAAGAAAGAATTGAGCTAATAGCCTATTGAATGTACTGAATAATGCTACGCCGAATTAAACAATGGCTAGTTTTTTCTATAGACCTAATTGTTGGCATAAATTTGTAGTTTGTAATGTTTAGTGCTGACAGTCATATTTCGGTTCTTTTGTCGGTACTCTTTGTTCAATACAAAGGTGCCGCTCGATACGCATGTACCTCAGTCGCATTAAAAATGGATTCTACGTTAAATATATTGCAAATTGACCCCCAGATTACTAAATGTGATGTTGTTTTTGGGTACTTTAGAATGGTTTTATACCGCTTGGATGTCGCTTAATTTACACTAGGTAGGTCGGTTATTAACAGACTGGCAGTCTCGGGCTAACTTCTTTTACAAACCTATGTACTGATACAATAATACACAAAAAATTATTGTCTAATCTGGTGCATTCTAAAGATATGAGCGTACAACCGTGATGAATTTTTATTTAGATATACGTACACTGATAAATATTTATATTATTAAATTTTATCAAACAGAAGTGCAACTTTGAAGACTTATTAAGATTAATAAATTAGTGTATAAATGTCGTAAATATACAGGATGAAGCGCTTTTTGCATTTTGGTGAAATGAATGTTATTATATGAAAAATTGTTCATATACGATTTAAAAATATTGTAACTATTTGTAGGGCAGCAAAAAATATGCACTACGAAATACGAAGAAACTACGATATACTAGCCCTGAAGCAACATTAGACTACTTAATATTACTAAATATTATTACAAATATTTACTAATATTCATATATCGTTTAACCTACAAGCTTTAAAAAGAACATCAAACAATAAGCGTCACGTGAGCGATCTTATGAGCTATAAACCTTGGCATTACCAACTGAAAGTTCTATACAAGTGACAATAAAAGCAAAGCAAATACGTGTAATCCGTGAGTGAAGTAGCAATAAATTACCCGTTTTCATAAAATTTGTTGAGGAGGTGCGCTGCGCCACGGCCGCGGTGCGACTACCCCGGCTCCAAATCATTTTCATTTGAATGTAAGGCCGCGCGCAAGGCACTTATAACTATTACTACACTACACTATCATGGCACCCCTTTTTGCTTCATTAAAACCTTTTTATTCAGTTTTTTACAGTCTAGTAATAAGCGAATGTATTATTACCTATTACTATTGTTTATATTACTACTAATGCGAAATTTACTATATATTACTAACTTGTCATGCCATCTATGAAGATGTATCTACGGAAGTTACTAAGAAGTTCTAAAGATAGTGGGGTGCAAAATATCGGTGAGGTAATTTGTATGCAATACTAGAGGTATTACGGTTGAATGTAACTATAAAACGATACATATCGCAAATATTAGATTTAATTAAATGTTTTCTTTAATTTCTTTATAAAAATAATGTACTTATATCTAAAACATGTTGATATAATCTTATAAAAAATATGTCTACTGAATATTTGGAAAGGACAATAGAAGCCTCTATATAGCTTTTGCAAAAATTTCATTTAAAAAATATATAAATTAATTATTTATACATTTCCTAAAAATTATGAAAAACAAAATGAAAAATTAATTTAATCTTAAATTCGTTATGAACGCGGCTTGATATTGTCCGTAGCTTTCAGCCTTAGAAGTTTCACGTACCTTTGCTAATAACTTATATACTGTATACATTAGCTGTTTAATAGTTCAATACTAAAATAGAACATATTTCGTCACGATTTAAATATTATAATCAATAACTAATCAGATCTCATAGCGTTTTAGCAATATTACAAAGCTTTTTGAACGCACCAATTGTGATTCAATAATCTTCCATACACTAGTATGGGCGGGATTTTAAATTGCATAATCTTATATATATAAAAGAAAGTCGTGTTAGTTCCACCATTTATAAATCGATAACGGCTCAACTGCTCTGGCTGAAAATTGGTGGGGATGCAGTTTAGAGCCAGGAGAAGGACATAGGATACTTTTTATCCAGTTTCCAGGGGAATAATTTTTTATGAAAGTAAACGCGGACGGAGTCGCGGGCAACAGCTTGTTAGATTTATGTCACAAGCTACACTGCCGTATCACAGATCATTGAAATGCCCATCTCTTACCCGTCCGTAATCTAAACACGCTATACTACGGACACCAAAGCTGCATATAATTTGCATTCACTCATGTTTAACCTTATCACGCGATCAAAACAAATCGACCGCTGTATGACGTGAAATGTCAATAAGACCAAGCAAAGAAGTTGTAAGTCATAAAAGTATAGCTCGAAGGTGATACGGATATTATTTTTGTACTAGTTCATTGTTATTGCAGTTTTACGACACTTCGCAGTTCGCGTGGTTATGAGGCCTATTTAAACATTTTTTGCATGCAGTGGATTCGTAAATCGTAATTCTATTCTATTGTCTCTAATTCTTTGTTTTTAGTGTGAAGAAACTTGTGTAAATAAAAACTCAGTGTCTTTAAGTTATTACGTCAAAATACCAGACAGGCTAAAATAGAATCGAATTTGCAAACGCCTATAAAATAATAATGGAAGTGGTAAAATAAATTGTGAATATATTGCTTACTCGTTAAAAAAACGTTAAATTAGGGTATTAAAATTTAGTATGCGCCTGCGCCGCCCGTCAAAAGCTTGACAGCGAGTCGGAGTTCCTGTAATATTGTAACTGACCTCAGCTAATATTAAACTTAATAACCTTGCCGGCTAAGCCGAATAAAACTTGACCTTGTCTGGCGTTACTTTGATTATATTAATTATAAATAATAACTTCAAAATTATAATTTTATAATAATGTTTTTAAAGTATTTAATTACACTATAGTATTAAACAACTTTAGACCTAGTACCTATGGAAACGTATTTTATATTTTAATTTACTTCAAAATTTATACACGTCATTTCCAAACGTTGTTTCAAGTCGATTGCAGCCATAAATTGCGAAAAAAACGACACATTTGACCACCCATTATGCTTAGCAACAATACTCTGTCCCTTTCACACTTGCTAATTGGCTATTTGCGCTCTCTTTTTCAGCAACAAAGTTTTTTCTAATATTACCATTGTTGTGCGGGGTGGTCTTGCAACGTTTAAATTGAATATTGACGTGACAGTTCCTTTATGAACCAATTTTTATTTTTAATGACAAGTTGTCTCGACTTATATAGCTTGCTACAAAAACTTATTAGGTACATTAAATTTTAATCATCGACTATCGTCATAGGTAGATTAAAGTAAATTTTGACATTTGACAGATTCACCCGCGCTTTTATAGGTTGATTTTTGTAGTTTTGTGAAGATGTCCTTTAAACGTCAAGTCATAAGTCTATAATATTTTGAGTAGTGTCAGAGACAACTAACCACAAGGCATCTAGACTCAAATAATATATCAAAGCAAGAATAAAGATGTCGACCACGTGTGGTTTTTCCCTATTTTAACATAGCTAAAATGGCAGATGGAAGTTACGTAGAAGTCAGTCTTTAATTAGGTGTAATTGTAAAGTTTTTTTTTATTACTCTTAGTTACAATATACAACAATAACATTTTATTGGATACAGAATTAGTAACAGGCGGCCTTCTCACTAATCTCTTCCAGGCAACCCATTAATATAAAGAGAAAATCCGACGGCGATATGCAAATAATACTATAACAAATATTATATATTGTATAGAATATAAACTAAATATATACATATATAAACATAAATCGTACATAGATACATAGATACATAAGTAATCAAGTTCATATTTACATCTTTAGCTAAAAGTCATTTTCAGTTCTTATTTTATTCCTCTTACGACACCATCTTTCCTTAACGCATTTGTTTGTGAAAAACTCATAGTTTTTGATTAAACAGAATTATGCAAACTGTGCACACTGAAAATATCCTAGTCGTTGTAATTACAGTTTCAAAGTTGCACGAAGTTAACTGCTATAATGCCTTTGCACTAAAAGGCAGCGGTTTTCATAATAAGCTACAAACCATTTAATGTAGTTAGGCCCGTTACATATCAGCGATAGTTTTTATTAATTAATTATTGAAATTTTATGCTATCATAGTAATGTATCATTTTATGCATATATCATATTCATTTTTTATTATTTTATGTATATTAAGATCCCCACTATTTAAAGGTGCTAATAAAGGAGGGTGGAAGAAAAAAAATAGTCGCATTGATATAATTTTAATAACGTATTTAAATTTAGGAATACAATTCCTATATTTTTACAGTTCTTATACCTACTATTGAATTAAAAAAGTAGTATTTATAAAAATAAAAATATTTAATATTTTTTTTATTTTATGAATTATAACGTTTCCTGAAAAAGTATAATATATTAAAAATACTTTTATATACATATCTCGTTAGTACATTCACAGTTTCAAGGCTATTTTACATTACACTTAAATACCTTTGAGATGCTGCTAGTTGAAAGTTGAAACTAATAAAAAGCCAATTGTGTGTACTAGGAACTAAACATTTATTCAGTGGTTGGCACCGACTGCCCCCTCGTAGCGCGGCGTGGCGTATCTTCACTGTACAGGTGCAGTTTCATTTAATTTACCCTGAACAAAGTTCATGCACTTCGCTTCTTTATCATACATATATAGAATGTATGGCAAAAAGCATATTTAATGTGTACTTGCAGCTATACTCGTATATACCTTTATTACAATGGTATATACGAGTATAGCCGCAAGTACACATTAATAATTAATTAAGATTTGATATCGTTTTTAATTTTTTTTGGCAAGATATAAAGCCTCTAAATTCTTCCAGTAATAGAAATTCTAAAATAGGTTCCGTAAAAGTATTATTATCATTAAATATTGGAAGTCCATTCATTCAAATCCATGTGAAAATCATATAACTTTTGGGTACGGAATGCAAATTAATGTTATGCGTGTGATTTTGGAATTGGGTTTCCTGAATAAAACACGAACGAAATTAATGAAATTTTTTTAGTTAGCTTAAAACTGAACATGTTAAAACACGATAAGGAATGGATGACATGTCATATTTAATTTAATAGACATTAGACAAAATTATAACGGCTAATGTCTTCCAGTTTTTTTGGGAGAGAATTAGAAATTCCTGTACTTCGGTGGAGGAAATACCGGTTAAGTCTTCAAGGTATTCCACTATTCTTCTTCGACTGAGTCTGGAATCCTCTTGCGGACGCTTACACAATTCTAGAACGACGGCAACATTTTCGTCACACCGAGAGTGAGTAATTAATGCGGTGATGACTTTCTTTTAAGTGACGTAACGTTATACACAAAATTACTTTATAAGTTACGTTAAGTTTTACAATATGTATTTAAAAAGTTAATAAACCATAACCTGACTATGTATTGTTGATATTCTCAGCTAATTCTTAATTAATAAGGCTTACTAGGGTGAGCTACTTCTTTAGATTATTTCGCTTCGGTATTTTTTAGGCTTAGGTGGAATACTTATACTTACATCATAAAATGCTGATAAAATTATAAGCCTTCGTTTCATGTAGAAATGCTGAATGCTGCCGTTACGAAAATACATTTTTGTATTATATAGAAATGTTAAAAAATCAATATCTTTAAAATAGGTACTTAAATTAAATATTATATTTACTGCAACACATATTATATGTGAAATAAATTCTGAGGTATAACAAATAGAGGACGAATGTTTATTTTATACAATTAAAATATTGGCCTTGGCTCCGCTGGCAGTGTCACTGACCACTTGACCACCACACTGTACGGTAATCAAAGGTGATTGTTGATTTGATATAATTAATTTGTTATAAGCATTTTGCATTGCGAGGCATTTTTAAAGTGGCATGTATTTTAGTAGTTAAATGTTAGTCATAATGTTAAACAATATATGCACAATGCCCATGACCACTGAATGTTGAAAAAAATGTAAACCAAAATACGTATTTTCAATTCAAAATTATAATGTTATAGTCACTACTGCGATTGAACCTTATTGTTTTTTAACTAATATTAAAAGCTAACACACAACAGCTGAAGTATCAAAAACAACTTTATATTAAACACTAGACGTTGCCCACGACTTTCTCCGCGTGGAATTTCATATAAACTTTGCCCCTCTCTTTAACCTCCTCTTATAAAGTTTTCATTATTTTTAAGATGTATCCTGTTATTGGGGGCGGAGACAAATCCAACGAACCAAAATCCACGAAAATTGGTTTAGCCGATCTCGAGTTCTAAGTGTTGTAACAAACCCTTATTTGTTTTATATATATAGATTAAAGCGTCAGATAATTTAATTAATTATTTTCATCGTAATTAGCTTCTAGGAAAATCTACCGACCGTATTTATTATATTGCATGCTTCTTTAAGACAACAAATAAAAAATGTATACCAAAATTATTGTTCTATCAATCATTTTTAATAATAGCATTTTAAGTGTGGAGGTGTACTTTAAATTGCTAAGTTTATAACCTAAGACATTTAGCTGATTCGAATAGCGGTAGGGACATGACTAAATAATGTTATTTGAAGGTGATATTAGCAAGACCCAGCCACCCCGGTTAGTATGATATATTTTCCTTACATTATGCATTTGGACGTTTATTTTTTTGTTTTAACAGTACCAAGATCGCTGAAGTTAGTTTGATAAACACAAAATTAGAAAAAAACAAGAAGCAACAAATAATTTTGCCATATGCAATTTTTAAGACCATATTTTGGCTGTCATCTCAGTTTTCACTTGGTAGTTATAAATTTGAACATTTTGTGACGCAAATAAAAACTTTCCTTTTATTCTTTCTAGATGCAACTAGACTTCAGTTTTCTGTAGGATCTTTTTCCGACCAAAATGGATCGCTTCAATTCTGTGATATAGCTTTTTAAACTAAAACTATTAACGTATATACTTTTTAACGTTAAACATATATTAATAGATATAATATGTTCCTTAATCCCTCTGCGCTAAAAATAATACTTAAATCAGTAAACAGAATTTTGTCGCTTCTTTTTTATAACTGATTTATGTTACATAGGTATCGACAAAGCATTCCTTGTGGACTTCAATGACCTATGAGTAATCGCGATTATTTGCAATAAAAAAGAACACAATGTAATAGCACCATTAGTTTCTTGAAATGCCGTACTGTTATTTTATTTTTTTTAGCTTTGGTTCATAAATTCCGTATTGATTTTAGAGATTTTCATTATTGTTTTGTACGACTTGTTTTTATAAAAGTTGTTTTTAACACTTGGCGCAATGGTAACACAAATGCCTTTTGTGTGAAGAATCGTGGGTTCGATCCCCATACCGGACAACTATATATTTTGTAATCGACATTTCTATTTACAGGTGTAGGCGTATGTATGTATGTATTATATGTATACGTAATGTTCCCCCAATCTGGATCTATAACACAAGCTTTGCTGAGCGTGAAACAAGAGAGTTAATATTTTTTTATATATAGGTACATCAAACTTACTTCTTTCGTTCTATTCAAGTTTCCACATTTTATATTGTTCGCATTTACTTAAATGATAAAATAGGTACGATCCACTACATAATTTTACAGTCAGATGATCTAGGCTCCTGCCAATATCAAAAATGTTGCTATTCTTACACTAGCTATCTCCTTTATCTTCTTAAGATATATTTGGTGTGTGCGTGTTATTTTCTTTTGAAAAGTATTTAGTTCATGACAATAAACCAAAGACACTGTAATCTAATTTTAACTAATCTTTATTCTTTAACTAATAGAAAATAATTGCAATGATTTACAATAAGCCGCGAGTCTATGATTCTTTATTACATTTAATAATATCGCATGAAATTTCGTTATCATGGGCGCCCTTATTCGTATAAACTTGCTCCACAAACAACTTACAGTATTGGCATCGGAAACGACCGAGTGCCATACTGCGGTCTTAATAGGAATCAAATTTAAATCTCACCAAATTTTAGGATAAATAAATTCATAATTGTATTAGGTTAAAATTAATTTGGTTCTGGTAATTTCGATTTTAAGATGAAATAGAACTGAATATAGATATAATGTAAGTGGTGATATTAAGATATTCCATATAATTATTAAATTAACTAATAATAAACATTTGAACTAATATAGTTGACTGATATTTCTGTACCTTATCAATAGATTTTGTTAAGCAATATTTTTTTGTCTTCATTGATTTCAAACACATTCATATATATTTTTGTATAAGTTAGTAAGTGTTTTACCAACGAAGCGTTACACCTCAACGTTGCATAAAAAATTCCTTGTAAAACGATGAGTACTAGAAATATAGTATACTAAAACGAAAACCATTCAACGAATCTAATCCAAAGTATTCATCTATACGAAAATAAGACGAAGCAAATTATTTATATCCCATTGTTCAATGTCAGACTGGAGCAATGTTACTGGGAACTGCAGATTTAGTAATTAACATCTATGTCCTTGAATATCAGACGACCTTAGAACACGCCGCGAGCCGCCCGAGTTATGTTTAAGAATCAAACGTGAATTTGGAGCTTAAATAAAAACCGGTTGGGTCGCTTCTACGGTGACGTCAGCAGCCTTAGCTTCCGAGCGCCGGGACTTACGTAGAAAACGACAGTAACACTGTTCTATAAGTAGGCCAATGACTCTTTTCACCTCAGCAATCCTAGACACATCTTTCCATTTCATGGTAGACTATTATTAATTGTATAGCTTTAACAATATAATGAAAATTTATATGTATATTATTTCCCAATCTTAAATAGGACCGTTATTTAAATACAATGCGATGCGATTTTCAAAACCTACGCATTTAATATACTGATTTTTTTATTATTAAAACAATCGGTGAGTAAATGTTAAAGTCATGATCATCTGATATATGCTATAATTGATTAAGTCATAATTTGTACATATTTTATATATATTATGGATCATGTGGTCATTTGTTAATACTTTTTTTTATATTATGTTTTTTTTTAGTTTTAAACTTTGTAGTAGGCTATTAAAAATTGTTCCATATCCGAAATCATCTTAAAATGGAGAAAATCTAACAACGAGACCTAATTTTTTGAACAAAATATTTTATACATCATACTCTTAATTTATCGAAGCACCTTATTCTGACAAATAGCAATGAATACAAATGCTTCAATTGTTTCGTATAATGCAACTTGAAAGCTATGCCTACCGCTGAAATAAAACTTAAGAACTTGATAACAAAAACAACTTCTGGTCGTCAAACTAAGTAATAAGTATGTACGTTTATTTCTTTAGATAATATCCTTTGTTTTCCATATTCACGTTTTAAAGGTTACATTCAAGCAGTGTCTAACTATAAATAAATACCTAACGAATAAATCGTGCATATTTAGGAAAATCTTGCATAAGAATATATGTAAAAACAATATCGAATAGAACACTTTTATTGACATGAAATAAAATAAGTGCATTGTAGTTAAATAACTTCAATTTTTAAATAATGTATAGCACGATGCCTTTATTGTTTGAATATATAAATTAGTAAATAAATTAAACTTTTAAAAACCAGTTAGAGAATTGTCATCATGTTTAATCAATGGCAATACAAAACACAAACGAACCTCTTATCGACTCGGCCGCAGCTTCAGAACGAGCTTTGTTCAAACAAAATAAGGAATGCAAAAGTTTTATAGTTAAAACACGCGATATATCTCGCAATAAATAAACTGAGCGATATAGAGAAAAAAATATAGAACAAGAATTGTCACCATATACACATGCGATTTGCGTGAGCTGACTGCGACGGCCACTAAATGGGTCAAGGAACGTTTCCCCTTGCAACCTCCTTGAGGTGCTGAGGCCAATCACCATCACTCGCGGCTTTTTGTTTTTTCCTCACGAATGAAAATCATTTTTATTTACGTATCGCTTGACCACTTTACGTTATCTTGTCATCAATGCGGCTAAATCAAAATGTTATATAATTGTGTACTGAGTTACCCCATTTGGTATCTTAAATTGAAACAGGGTAAAGTTAATATACACTGAACACTAAATTGCAAAATTAAACACAAAATTGCAGCAAACTGAAAATAGTTATACAGCGAAGCTTCAGATTTTTGAGCACTACAAGACCGTAGAACCATACATACATATGTAGACACATATGTATGAATTTTAAACCTTAGAATCTTACAAAAACACCTAAACTAACGTAATCATAACGTCTTGAGTATGAAAGATTTGGTGAAATTCCAGTTTTTTCTAATATAACTAAGTTGGATTATAGTATTAAAAGTTTTATTCCGTCCTTATTAAACTTATTTGCACACATAATTTAATAAAAAACTGATTATAATTTGCAAAATGGAATATCATTTTGACAGGCTGTGACGAATGGAAAAAAACGTCGTTCTTACTGAGCAGTCAACGTACTAAGTTAAATGAAATAACGGTAAAACAGCTACAGAATTCAACAAACTTTGCAATCGGTAATGTACAAATTAGCACATTGCACCTTTATTTAATTTGTCCAATATTTTACGATTTTCTGCACCTACGTACTGACTAACGTACTAACGTCATTAGATCCTTTTAATGAACAATATCACTTATATTGTTCCTAGTTTTAATAAGGAACAAATAGAAATCTCGTATAAAAGGAGCAGTATACATATTTTAACATACTGCATATAATATGCATTTCACTTATAAGAAAAATATTCGAGAATACATGCGATTCCAAGATTGTTTGGAAATTCTATTAAGAATAATACCTAAATATATATTTTCATTCATATCAATAACTCTCAATGAAAAATATCAACATTAAACAACGCATGACAATTTGTTTATTGTGATTGTAGATAATTTGACTTTCAAAGGAGATCCTCGTCACTTTCTCGCGTCGTTTCAATTTTAAATATATTTAAAATAATTGATGTCTCGTAAAGAGCAATAATAATGAAAGATTCATGAAAGATCGTCATACGTCATCGCGAATACTGGAGCAATGCGACCGGGGCGCGTGACTGTGCAATGTACTGCCTCCACAACTAGCGTAGGAGACACTTTTCATAATATTTTGTTTCATATTCATATAACATATACGTATACCTTGCTCTTCAATCGCATGAAAATCGGTTTGCGTAGTTTTAAATATTTAAGCATACATAGGGATAAACAAATAAAAGCGACTAGCGCGATTAATCTTTACATAGTATATGTAAAGATTAATTATTATAGGTCCTACGTATTGTTATTTCAAATGTCCTTGATTCAAAATAACATTAGTAAAAACTAAAAGTAAAATACTAATATGTAGGTATTTGCAATGTGATGCATGATCAAATTTAATATTTAAAACTGCTAATTTTGTAAACAAGCTGGTACAAATTTTGTAATATCATTGGCAATAGTCAAGTAAACCCAGGGCGGGCGGCTTGTAATGGCCGAACTTGTTACCGATTCTCATCCACTAGTCTATAAGTTATAATTGCAAAGCAATGTCGTCACCGACACTGACCTCCGTCGGCTCAAGTACGATAGGTCGTTACCTTTATATGCACTTAAGTTGCACAAACTAGTCTTTAAATTAATGTCATATAAAAATATACATATGAACATAGTCTGTGCCGAAATATTTTTAAATTAATGTAACTATTAGATCACGTTATCAGCCAGTACCTAATTAAATAGATAAAAACTACTTTCTAGTATAGTTGGCTCGGAGTTTAAACGTTTAGTTGTTTGGAAATTATTATATGTTTTTACTTTAATTACTAGACATAAGTATTAAAAGCACAGTGACTATTCTTCGTCTATGCCTATCCTTAGTGTTCCTAAAAACTGCGACCTTTTCTATACTGCAAGTTTAGTTCAAAAATGAAGAAAGCAATATTGTTTATTGTTTTCTTATATCTTTGGTAAGTTTTCATTTACACGAAATCATTGAAAACGCTTATAACGATAGAAACCTACTTTTACCAGTGTTATAGGCTACTTTATTTTCGTTAGTGCGAAGTGGGGCCTAGTTATTGACACCTAATAACTTGCAAGTAATATGACACATGGAAGTATTCTTATTATTATTTTATTACTTTTAAATTGTATACTTTTTTCATGTAAAAATAATGTTATAAAATATGTCACTAAGCTTTTCGCATACTTACATTAAACATAAATGCATTCTTTTTGAGTTTCAACAAAAGTTATTTGGACATGTATTTTATTTATAAGTTAAAAAATAATAAAATATCAATATCAACGACCTAATATTGTCTAACCTTGGAAAAATACCAATGACCATTTAATAAGGCCACCGACCACGTTTTTCACAATAATTTTTAAATTGTACACACGAGATAAAACATTATAATATCATGATACAAAACAACAATTAATTCTTAAGTGAATTTTATAATTTAAAAATCGCATTTAAAATTTTTATTTTTAATAATATAAAGTCTCTTGTGTGTGAAATAATACTAGCTGATTTTAGTGTCTTTTAATAATGAATAATCAAATAAATATTAGACTGCAATAGATTTTTGAGAAAAGGAAATTAGAACATTAATTAAAATATATGGTAACTATCACTTTTAAATTTTTACATTTAAAATTAAGACGGCTTAGATTTTAAATCCGTTTTAATTTTTTTATAGAAAGCATCTTCGTTATTTTAATAGTTCGTATAAATAGTATACATAATTAATTATTACTAACATAAAGTTAAAACTTCACGGAATATATAACCGCATCAAAGCCTCCGTCGCCCACACAGCTCGCGAATTACAGACGAAACCACGTGGGAACGGAAATTAATTGCATTCCAAATGTATTACAAGTATCGACAAGACACTCAGTTCTATAATTTATGAAATTATATCTATAGTATCGGCATGATAAGACAAATTTCGCCCTCACGTTTTTTATTTATTAATTATTAATGTACGAGTAAGTAGTTATAATCGTACACCAAAGTAAATTGAGTTCAACATAGCATCTTATTGTGTAGAACAGGAGTTCACCACTCAAAATTTGTAGTAGCTACCAAGAGCTGCTACAATTAATTATTTTGTTAATAAAAACCACAAATGTATGTGTTTTATAATTTTCCTTTAAAACTAGTTGACTTATTCGTTTCTATATATGTATTTTTTTAATAAAATTACGACTAAAGACTCGAAATTATAATTAATTATTATTTATCAAATTACCTTTTATTCAATGGCGATGGAATGTATTTAGAATCACTGGACTAGATAGACAGTATACCTTGGCTTCGTCTCACCGGAACAAGTGCAACAAGCACATTTGCAGACTTTTCCACAAATGCGGACAGTAGTAGATGATATACAATACGAGTATACATACAACGAACGTATTACCGTCAACTCTCAAACTATTTTGCTTATCCATACTTTAATATTATAAATTCGAAAGTAACTCTGTAGGTCTTTCCATCACGCTAAAACTACTGAACCAATGAGAAAGAAATTTGGTACAAAGATAGACTAAAGCCTGGGGAAGGACATAGGCTATTTTTTTAATCAACCCCCAAAAGTTTGCGCTAAGGGTTGAAAACTTTTTATAATTTGACGCTTTCACGGCCAAACCACTGAACCGATTGTAATGAAACTTGGTACAGAGATAGTCTAGAGCCTAAGATAAAACATAGATTTTAACTAGAAGAAAGGGTTATAAGGGGGGTTAAAGTTTATATGAAAGTCCACGCGGGAACGTCGCGGGCAACAGCTAGTATGTAATAAATGTCATATGTTGTATAGGTAATACAGCTTCTGAACATTGAGGTTGATAGATCTAAAGTTGAAATCAGCAGAACACATCGCCATAGTTAGAACCCCACACCATTTACTAAGTATGTACTTGCATACTCTTAAAGTCAAAGCCAAAGTCAAAAGTATCTTTATTCAATTAGGCTACATAACACTTTTGAATCGTCATGGTATTACAAAACATTTACCACCGGTTCGGAAGGCAGTTTCTACAGAGTCACCAGAATGAAAATAGACTTGTATGTCTTTCGTATTATATGTTAAGTGTACTTATATTGTAAATGAATATATTCGTCGTAATATTTTTTGCGTACAGCTTAAGTATTTAACTTTACCCTACTTTATGAGGGAGGAGGGAAGAAGGCAAATGTTGGTAATCAGACGTAAATTCTGCTATTTGTCCGCCATAGAATAAAACTAAAGTAGACCAGCTACTACTAACTAGTAAACAATCATATTATATAGATAAGCGTAACAGTATAAAGACATTAGTATTTCTTGTAGTCGTAGGCAACTAGGTCGTAGGATGTATCGTTTGAAAGTGAATGCAGCGCGTAGTGGACACAATGACCCACACCGGTTTTACTTTCGTTCCAAGGTCAGCGCAATCTGGCTCGACGCGTGCGAGCGACTTGTTTCCAATGTCGATACTAATTACATTCATCTTACCTACTGCTACGTACTAGTAAAGGCTTAAAATTCAATGTATGTTTTCACAAAATTGTGTTTTGAGTTTAAATACGCTTGTACTTTCTTCCTATTAACTATTTCTTACTAATATTAGGTACTTTTATATTCTAGGAATTTAGACGAGTAAATAGGAATTCTATGTAAACACAATAACTTTTGAAATAATGAAGACCAATTGAAATATTTTTGTTCGAATGTTTGATATTTGAACTTCAAACTGAGTTTTAATTTTTTTTCTATAATATCGACTAGGTATAATCGTTTCTATATTTTACATATAGTAGTAATTTTATATTATCATTATAGTTGGTTCTTTGTATGATATAGGACTCGCGTTGAAGTCTTTTACAAGACTCACAGCCATTGCGATACACATGATGTAATGATCTATTTTAACCATAAACCTATATAAATATAACCTTAACTTTGTAAAATCCATATTTTTCTCCGAATACCTTGTATCAGTTTCATTTGGTGCACTAAAATAATTCCTTTGATAGTACAGGCTTTTCTAGTCACATCTTGCGTAATATTAGATATTGAACTTAAGAATTTTAATTTCCTAGATCTTCCTTGATCTTACTGGTGAGTTAAAAGTTAGTCTATAAGAAGAGTGTTTATATGCCATAGTGATAGATATCATTTTAAGGCGTTAGGTCTATGCCAAGAATATGGAATAATTTTTATCTTAAGCCCCACTTTTTTATAATTTTTAGGAACATTATCCATGTTTTTCTGAAAATTAAATAAGATAAAATTTGTTATCGGCCTTTCTAATACTCGTAAATGAGGTAGTGAAAATAATTGTTTCGTAAATATAACCAAATAGGTTTCAAAGTTTTAAGGTGTTACTTCAAAGACGTCAATAAAAAGCTATTTGCATATACCTAGATTATGTGCTATTCTCATGAATAAAAACCATATCAGAAATAAATATAAATCTGTTCACTAGTTTTTGTAAATGCCTACATCTATTATATCAAACTTCTAGAAAGAACACTGCTTGATTGTATATAATTAATTTTAAATTATATTTAGAGGTTTTTATTAATATACTTACATAACTTAATCCATACTTACGAACTGCACCCGGAGCGCCGCGGCATATGTCTCGTGACTTTTCTCGTGTTAGTGTGTGACTTAGTTTTTAGTAACTCATGTTTGAGCAGCAATTCTACCTTATACTCATAGCATCTAACTAGTAATCGACTTTGACTAATAAAATGTACTAATGTGCTTTTTTACTTCAAACTTTTCTAGACTAAATTGTTTATAAATTTATGATGAATATGTAATAATTTTTGAAATACTGTAGTAATTCTAAATTTATTGTATTTTTAAAATATTATACTGATAAATTTTATTGTAAGAAATAAATGAGGTGAAATTGAAATTGAGTTATAAAAAAAGATTTTTTATTTTTAACTAGGTATATAGAGATTAGTCTACAGAAATATCTATCATATTTCCTATGATGGATATTTGCTAGCATATCTTGTTGTGTATGTTGATAGCTTGTCAAGTGTGACTAGAAAAAAATATGTTGTTATTTATATATGTTATTTACTATATTTTTTGATCTCTCTGTTTAATAAAGAAGATTCAGATATTGTGTATCTAAATAGTAGCTATTACAATAATCTGGCTGTTTTTAGCGTGTTTAATATAATTTTGTTTCCAATTATGAATACATTGTGAATCTGATTATAATCAAATATATTTAATAGGTATGATAGGAATTAGTTTTATAAATAATCTCATCGAGTTTGTTTTTTGTACTAGTCCTTTAACTACATATTTTAAAAATCTTTTTAATGCAATTTAACAGAAACATGCCACATTTTAATTCAATACTAGAATAAAGGTAACCAATATGGCTAAAAATATTTTTACTCATAATTATAATCAGAAGTTAATTTTTGTGAACTTTTGAAAAATTTAAAGAATCTACTTTAATAATACAAACCTAATCTCAGCATGTAGATTATCAAACTCCTTAGTTACCTTCGAGAAATTCTTACAATTCGTAATTTACGTAATACCTGAAAATGTAGTTAGTTCGTGTGTGTTCAAGGTAATATAATACACAATAAATAAACATTTGCAAAGGCAGGCAGGGTGTAAGAAAAACAACAATCTTTTTTTCACATTAAATTTATAATAAATGACAGATCCGACACCGGATACGATATCACGAAATATCATTCGACCAAAATGCCTCGATGGAAATAGCATAATAGTGACGAATAGAATGGGATCGGGCATTTTAGTCGGCGGTAACATAAAACAAAATCGCTGAGCAGTTCACATATCAATTGACATGTCTGTGTAAATTGTGAGTGCAAATGCAATTCGAACCAAAATTTTAAAATTGTTACTGTTAGATAAGCGAGCGTGTGTTACTACACTAACAGACCCTTTAGCTAGACCTGTTAGTGTAGGTACATTTGTAATGCTACAGCCATTAGCTGCAATCTTACAAATATATCACACTCGTAAAGTTTTCACACAAACATATCAACGCAAAGCATATCAAAATTCGCTAGAGCGATGTACAGACCTGTCACCTAAGACTATATATAAGTAATCTATGAGAAACCTTATTCTAAGCGAAACCGACTTCGTATGATTTCATTAGTTTTCATTAGATGTTAAACCGATGTCTTGTATCGTTTATTAAACAAACGAAATCATATTTAGTAGTTTCACAACGGTGTGATTTCGCACTACGCTTATAATAAACAAATAATAAAAATTCAACTTATGCATGCCACGTTGTCCTCGTTAAGCATCACTGAAAAGGGAACAATGTTTGAAAAAAACAACCTCTTATCGTATTTAAACTGTTCCGTTTTTACTCAACTGAATGTAACACAATTCGTATGGTAACTGACAATAATAATAATTAATTAAATTAACACAATATTATACAAAACAAAACCACTGGTGTCAGTGTTTCAAATCTTATAATTATTATCATTATAACTTTTGTTACGTTAAACTTATCAGAATACGTCTATCGATGAATATAATTGAATATGATAAATAACAAAAATTATCGTAGATTTTGTATTTACATTAGTTAATATCTAAATACTACTAGTGTGTGCTTTAAACAGTGTGAAGAGACAAATGTCCGCTAAAATATTAGAAGACGGGCGTCGGAGCGCGCTCCTCCGGGCTTGACAGTGTAAATAATGGATATATGTATCTTTAAATAAAATGTGGAAGGCAAGACGAGGTATTCGGTTATGCGTCGACCGCCTCCGAGGAACGCGCCCGCAAACACTCCCTAACTCTATTACTCGTTACTTGAGGTAGTTAAGTTTCATATTGTTTATTTTTACTATTACGTTATTGCTATAATGAAAATATGTTACACAATACCTAATAGTAAAGACCTTAAGTTTATGTTGCGTCATATTTATCCATATGTAAACATTGTATATTAATATCGTAAATTTTATATGATTCGTCAGTCAACTCTGACATTGTTAGTTATATTTTGTACTTAGCTTTCAACAGTCTATTTAATATTTACTTTAAAACCAAAATAGTTTACGTAAGTTTCACATTATTCCTGTTAATTTCTAATAAAAATTGACTGACGAATTAAAATAATTACAGAGAGTTCTTTAACGATCAAGTCAAACTGGCAGTATTTTTATATTAAATATAATATTTACTATTTTAATAAACATCATTGAAATATACGTGTATATATTTAAGTATCTTTTGATATGATAAAATATAGTCGCTGATGAGGTAGAAATGTGTAATTCTATTTGTATAAAAATATTTCTGAAATATAATCAACATTCAAATACAAACATTATCAAAATTAAGTCAATACAATGTTCATATTGCACATTGACTCCATAGTGAATGAGTAATCAGTATTTCATTTGTTCGACAATCAGAGATATATTGGGTCGTTTTGCGTGGAAGCGTGACAAAATATTCCATCGGTTACATATTTCATAATGAGATAAATAATAAAAGGGTAGGCGTTTGTTACTTATTAAAGCATTACGTTGACAGATGGCGTTTTATACGTACAGCGATGAAACCGAATAAACTGTGAGGGAATGAAATCCCAGCCAAAGCGAATGCTTCCGGAACACGCCTGATCACAACCATTTGATTATAAGTAAATAATAACGAGAAGAATATTTTGTAACGTCTATGCCGAGGGCCTTGAGTGTTAAATACAGACTGTCTATTATAGTATTAACCTTTCGTATATTATATACAAAATTTGTGTCTCCCTTACCGTTCTCGCGTCTTATCTATACGTAATCGATATCAAGATATTTTATTTAGTTACTATACAAAAAGAAAACATTTACATTATTATATTAAATTATTGCTAGAGAATTTCATTATCATTAGGCTAAATCATTAAAAGTTAAATCGCTTCGCAACAGACAGTTGGCGGAATTAATTTGGCAACGTTCAGGAAGACTACTTTCCTACACTAACAAAACAGGAATGTTTAAACTAAATTCGTTCAAATAATATATTGGTAACTAAATAGTGGCATAAATACTTTTCAATTCCCAAAAGAATCAGAATTATCAAAGTAGCTAACCAGCCTAACATTAAAACAATTTTTAACAGATAAAATAATAGGAAGCACCGGAAAATACAACAAACAATAATTATTACGACAAATAAAAATTGATTTATATATAAAACGGCTAGACCGTTACGTCCTAGCGTCGTTTGTAACTGGCCACTGTCCATTTTCAAGTACACATGTACAATATTTTATAGGAAACACATTATTTCACAGGAATTTTCTAAGACGACTATTGCGTCATATACAAAAACGCATACACGAAGGTAAGCGTCACTTTATAGATTCATCTTTTGTCACTGGCAATTGATAATTTGATAATTTTGAAAAACGCTCAAAAGATTACCAGTATTTTGTAGTAGTACAAATTAATTCAGTGCCGTTCCCTATCTTTTTGCATTTTATTTACAAAAAAAATAATCTAAGAACTCTCAAGTTACACGCATAATTCTATCAACATCAACAATCAAAGGCAAACATATAATTTTAACTAAAATAAAACATTTAAAGTTAAAAGATATGTAATTAACATTAGAAAGATAGATAGTCAACGGATGACTTAACACATTGAAAAATGGTTCTTTACAACTAATTATTAATATATCTATATAAATTTTCATATGTAAAGTGATATGGATCGGTCTAAAATATTACGGAATATTACTCCAACGTCATGTAATTATATGTTTTGTTTAGCGCCCAGACAACCAGACATGTAAAGTCACCTTGCATCGAAGACAAGGTTAGATTGAATGAACAACAAAAAATAAAACTGACGGAATGAACGCGTGCGTCGGAATCGGCTCCCGGCTTCTCTATAAGGACATAACAGATATATAACAAAACATCGAGCTTCAACGTCCTAAACTACATACATATATGAATATAATCAAATAATGTTTTATTTAGTATTGCCATCTAGTTATGATATGTGTGTACGATACGCATAACTTTTTGCCATGAAATCACCGATAGAAAGTTCACGAAGGCGGGGATGATGTGGAGGAAACTGAGGATGACGAGGAAGATGAGCGCAAGTTCTTTTTGATATGAGTATCGAAATGTTTAATCATGTGATCTTTTCGTATGAAGCCTTTGCCGCAGTGATCGCACGCGAATGGCTTGCAGCCCGAGTGTAAGCACATGTGCCGACGTAAATCTGTTTTGTGGTTAAACGATTTTGGGCATTCGTTACATTTGAATGGCTTATTATCGGCGTGCTTCAAGCAATGACCCTCATATGATACATCGTCAGAGAAACGCTTACCGCACCGGTCGCACTTAAAAGGCTTAGCCCCCGAGTGGAACGTTTTATTGTGCTGTGTAAGATAACATGCTTTATTAAACAATTTATCGCACTCAAAACATTTATGAATAGTGGTAGGAACGCTCTTTTTCAGTTGATTTCTTTCAGTTAGAGGCGTGCTAGGTACTGTCGATGTTATTGACGGGGAACCGTGACTTTCGTTTTCAGCTTTAGCACTCTCGGGACTAGCCGGCGACTTCATTTGAGCCCCATAATTTTCTTTGTTAGCGTAATCCATAATATCTTCAATCTTTAATATTTGAAGTTCACTAGAGTCGCTTCTTAATACGTTATCGTCTCTTTTTATAGTTTTACCTCCCACAGCATAGCCATACGGATACACTTTAATATTATCCGTATTGTAATTATCAATGTTTTCTTTTACTGCTTTAGGAGAATAACTATATTCGTAATCTAAAGATTGCTCATTGATATCAATAGTGTTGTATTGTAATGGAGAATGGACAGGATCAACTATTATGTAACCGGCGGTGGACTCGTCGGCGATAACTTGACCCCCCACGTTAGGTGCTGTGACGTAGTTAGAAACATAAACGCTGAAGCTCTGCGTCTGGAGCTGCGAGAAGCTAGGCAAGCGTCCGCCAGCAGGCTGAATCGTTTCTTGTTCCATAACTTCGACTTCTTCCGGTGTTGATTCACCAAAAGTAGCCGGATTGGCTATAGGCAGATTGTTGATAGCCATATCCATAACGTGGGGGGCCATCCCGTTTGGGTAACTCGGTGCTATAGTCTGCTGAAAATTCTGACCCAAATATAATGGGGTGTGCGTGTGGTCCGGTACCGAAGGCCCCAAAGGATCCGTAGACCTCGGACTGTATGGGTTGACACCCAAATGACTGAACGGCGGCAGGGTGTGCGCCGTAAGAGCTGGAGTACTCTGGGTTAGAATTGGAGTTGAAATATTGCTGGTTGACACTGATAGCAGGCCCCTCATATGGTGATTTTGTGAAACAGAGGGACCTGCTTCCCCGTTTGGGGGATTCGAACTAGTAGAAATTGATGCTCCTTTGGCCCCCTGATTGTCACCCGGATTACCTATCCCTGGAGGTTGACTACCTATATTTATAGGATGTGAACCTACTTGATGCTGTAAAGGATGGTTAACTAAAGGATTATTACTGAAATTATTATCTAAGTTACCCTGTTGAAGATGTGTATATGGCGGCTTGGACTGCATGGCGGCGACCCGATGCGAGCGCTCGAAGCTTTGCGATGCGTATGGAGACTGCAGAGCACCGTCGTCGACGCCTCGGCTGTCAGCGTCGGAAGGGACCGGACTTTGAGTGTTGGAGTCCGCACTTTGTTGTTGTGCTCGAGCTTGAAGAGACTCCCGCGTTGGATGGTGATGACTCGAAATTGGCATTGTAGCTGGGTCAGGTTGACCGGATGATCTTACAGCATTTTTGTGCAATGTAGTATTATAATGTCTCTTTAGGTGACCAGAACTTGTGAACCATTTATTACAAGCTGTACAGTTGTAGGTCTTCGGTCTTCTTGCTTCGTTTGATTTCCAATTCGCACCTTTTCCACCTATCGACGGCAGGGCTGATGATGTAGGGTTAGCAGGTTGAGTGCTTGTAATTTGTGGTGCATTCGGTGAATCATACGGTCGGTATGGCGGTTTCATATCAGAATTAGAAGATGCAACCGGCCCTGCGTATTCACCTAGTGGTGGCATTTGTACTCCTGGATATAATTTTTGCTCAACATGCATGAATTGTTTCTGGTCATGATGAACTGGCAAAAACTTGTCTTGTGAATAAGCAAACTTTTGTTCAGGATGAAAGATTTTAACATCCGATGGATATGGTTTTTGTTCTTGAAACATTTTTTGATCCTTGAATAATGATACATCTCCATTGATCTGAGGATTATTATAAAGCTTTTGAGTTTCCCATGGCATCATTGGAACTGTTCGCGTATTAACTTCTCTTCCCTGCGGCTGTGCTTCTTCATATTGATTAGTTTGTGGCTCTCCCTCATTTCCTTGGTAAACAACCTTTTGAGAATCTAAATCTAGTATATCCGATGATTCTTCATGTTCTTCCTTTACCTTCACGTTGTCATTGGGGTAGCCTGTAGCATTAAATTGTTTACCAGTAAATTGTTGAAACGGCATAGTGGATGTTGCCGATGTCGAGCTGGACCCTGCATGCGCTGAATTGCAATGTTCATTTAATTGCACAGCAGAATCACAAACAAAGCCACATTTATCACATTGATTCGGTGACGGTGATGGTGTAGGCTGATTTAATGGCTGACCGTACAAAGGGCTGGATGATGATACTTGAGATACACGTTCTTGAATATTGTAAGGGTGGAAGCGGTTTGACTTATGATATTCTTGATTATATTGTGTTTGCTCCCAGGTTATTTGTTCTGAGTGCTGATTCTGTGAAAAGCTTGTATGCGAATAGTTATTACCATATTGTGCTCCCGGTGAAAAAGTTGTTTGATCTGGATTCTGGTATGGCGAGGGCGCGCTGTGGTAACTCTGCGGTGTCGCTGGGTGAGGAAACTGCGTGGAAGTCTCCGGTGTAGCCCGCTGTTGAAACTCAGGGCTAGGTTTCGTAATCATATTGTCGCTGGAATCTGCCGGAGCCGACACAGTTGTTTCGTTTTTTATTTTCGTCCCGTTGTTATTTTCTGTATCATTTTGAGAATTTTGAGTACCCCACTTTACATACAAGTTCTCTTTATGGTATTGTAAATGCACTTCTAAAGAATCAACAGTGTCCAAATAAAGATCGCAAACCTTACAATGATAGTCTCTCGACGGTAAGGTCGACGACACGGTGTTGCTGTTAGCCATTTAAATCATTAATCCAAAGGAGAGCGCCGCCTCCTCCAAAGAAAAAAAATAAAAAAACTGCACTCTTCTTTACGCACATGTAATCGTTGCTATGATTCAAGCGCTACAGGTTAAAGTCATGGTCGCGTTCGCGGCGTGTCGCTCGCGATCGAACTTATGCCTCAGTATTGTTTTCAAAGAAAGTTTTTCCCGGCATCGCGCGCGAGCGAGTCTCGGGGCCACGTGCGCGCTGTAAACACTCCGCCGTACTCCGAAACAACACAACAAACTCCGCTCGACTGTCCCAGTGCACAGATATTACACGATCTTCTTCACTGACCTTACAGTTTTTAAAGATTCTAAGTCAATGTTCATTGTTAATAATTATAAACGTAACAAAAAATATAAAGTTTGCGATACATAATAATCACAGCGCAAGTTGATCGAATATGTTGGCACTAATTTATTAACGAAGTCGCGACGTGTTATATAGTTTGTAGTAAAGCGCGAACACGACGGGTCAGCCGCCGGGTACAGACGCTATGAACGTTTACTAGCAACTGACAGCCTTCCCGAAGTCGCCTTCGGGGGCATGACTTCAATAACAATTCGCAACGTCGTCCCCCACCGAGACGCGAGTGCGAGCGAGAGCGGCACGCCGCACGCCGTGATGAAGTTATCGCTTCTTCGTCCTTTTGTTCGTCCTTGGCGGAAGCGAGAGAGCTGCGTGGGAAGGGCGGGGGTGCGGGGAACGGACCGGTCCTACTCTTTCTCAAAATTGAAATGCCCGGTCGAAATGTCCGGTGAAGCTGCGTCCGAGTGGGACAGCAATAGCACCCACCCTTATAATGCGGGCTGCCCGAACCTGCGACTAAATTTTCTAAATTTTTAAATCTTGATTTTTGTCGATCCAAGGAAGTAGTTTTGATAATTTATAATTAAGCTTAACATTTTAAACACTTGTTATCCATTCATAGCTACAATAAAATCTAGAAAGGTTTTAACTTTGAGACGTTTATTTTATTTTTTTGTTGATTTAAGAACTGGATTTAAGTATGTATTTTTATATATACAACTTAGCAGGTTTTTAATATCATCATACTTTACAGGTCATTAGCACTCAGCTGAAACATATCAAAATAAATAAAAAGTAATAAATACACTATACGATTTTACATTCTAACTACATATATTGACGTAACCCTATATTAAATTTAGCATAATAATATTTCAACATAAAAATTATAACACAGCTTTTAATGAAATGACTATAAAATACTTATAATTAAATTTATTCCACCTATATATACAGCTATAATTAAAATATAAATAATACAAGGACGTTAATAAGTTCATAACAATAGATTATCAGCCAGGAAACGTTTTAAAACGGGCTTCAAAACTTGTGAGCTTAGCCGAGATGTGGCCGGTACGGTCATGCAAACTATGGGGAGTGTCGACATCGATTTTCTCGGACTATGCCGATCACTTCATGTCTCCCTTACCGTTTTACACTCGGACTTTCTTCCTATCTATATAATACTTATAGGCTACTGGCTAAAACATATATTTCTGCTTAGTTTATCGGTTTTTTAAATTACGGTGTTACGTTTTATTTATATGAGACTACTTATATGAGATATATACAAACCTTGTATTCATTCGTTTAAAGAATTAAGTTGAAAAAAATATAGATTATAAGTATGAGTGCTTCTATTTTAATAGTCGCATATATTGGGATGAAATTTTATTGTAATCTTGAAAGTATTTTGAATCTAATAATATCTATCAACTAATTGTGAAAAACAGGTTAAAACAGCCACTATGTTGTCGAACTTTTGGGGGTATTAATTGTATTCAATAATTTTCAAAAAACATAATCCGCTTTTCCGTTATCTTTAAAAAAGGAGATAAAATAGGTACCTACATAGGTAATTACAAACCGTAATTTTATAAAACACTTTAGGACTTATATTATGCCTATGTATTATAATAATAATAATTAATATATTATTAATTTGAACATTCTGGGTTTATTAAATCATACGTTGTCAATATTTATTAAAAAAAGCTTTGTATTAATATTGCTATTTTATAGCCAGAATTACATTATTATCTTAATGCAGTTAATGCTTTTAAGGAAAACGATTAACGACGACTTGCCTAAAATTGTAATTATCAAGAAATACTTAACATACCTACTATATCTTAAATCTTAATCTATAAATCGTAAACCGTTACTGAAGAATTTAAAATGATCTGAACAAGCATATGTTGTCAGAAAATCTAAATCTATATATAATAAGTATATTTATTTTAGCCGGCAACAACCTTGCTGTATCACGATAAGCCTGATATAAAAAAATAAAAACTAATGAATGCATTATCAAAACCATTGCTACGAATGTTTATAAGCGCTTTCGAGAATTTTTCTAGAATAACCTAATCAGCGATAAGTTATAAAAACAATGGCGCTGATTAGTCCGAGCTTTCTAAAGGGTCTTCCGAGAAATAACATTTAAAAATAAATAAGTTGTATATTGTTTATTGCTTAGTCTATTATACAATTATACAAAAACCTTAAGTTTTTAAAAATTAATATCAAAATCGATCTACTATATAATATTAGTAAACTATTATGTACTATCTTAATATTTTACATTTATATACAGTTAAATACTCGGATAAATCAACAAGATCAATATAAAATGTACTTAATTAACTTTTAGAAAGACACAATGTCTCAAAATCATCGCAATCGCATCAACAGTTTATTTATATAATTTTAAAAATTAATATACATAAATAATAATAATTTATAAATAGCCAGTTTTCCTTAAAGCCAATTGTATATACGAATTAAGTGCCATTGTTTTAAAGATCTACAAAGATTGTAAAAGTATACGAAGTACATATATACAATGGAATTTTAAAGCTTCTTATCTCTTGACTTATTAGTTACTAGGAAAGTAACACGTTGCTTTTTACAATAGCATTAAAGCCGACGAAAGAAACAATAGCTCAAATCAGTAATATAGCGATTTGTGTTAACTTTCTCGGTAATCCTTTGCAAGACGTTCTATTTATTTCAATTCTATGTAATAAATAAAATGATTGTTTCGAATTCGTAATTTTATAAATAAAAGCTAAAAAGATTGGCTTTAATCATTTAATTATAAACGTTCCGTCGACCAAATGAATAGCAATGAATTAATAACTTCTAAGTAAGGTTTGACATAAATGTATGATAATTATTTTTTGTATTTTTAAGTGTATTACGGTTAAATGTGTGCTACAACATTGTTTTGTTTTGATTACTGATGGTTCGTTGATATACGATCGCCTATTGTTACCTCAGCGAATTGACCAAGCTTCACCTTTAGGTCGGGATCGCAGTAACAATTTATAAAAGACCTTTATCCAATTCGCTGCTGAGATGAGTTGCTTTGTGTTCAAGATCTGTCCTTTTACTAAAGCCAAATGATTCAGTCCAAATGTTAAAGAGTTGCAAAGTAAATCGGGGCAGTAGAAGATTTTTTATACCAGTTTTAAAATGTAACTTACAGTAATCAAGTAATGAGTTCTTAGATTTTTTAACTTAATGCAATACATGAATAGATTTCGAAAACTTTTACGTTATTCATATCTTCAAGTACATTTAACAGGCATAATCAGTTTTTATTGTTCTATATATTAGTACCTACTATATATTATTTATTCTAGTTCTAGAATCGTATATACAATTACTTGAAACATAACTAATTAAGATAAACATAAACAGTTAAACATAAACGCATTAGTATATCTAAATAAAGTTTAGGCCGTCTAATATTTAGGTACAATAAAGTAAATATCATAACATATAGATACTTGCGCATCGCCGTATTATTATATTTATTTATAAACAATAGTGTTTGTGGAGGTTTTTAAGAATCTATATCCATAGACTATATCTTTTATATATTTTTTCTTCCGCATTTACGGAAGTCAGCAAGAGCACACGGGAATCCGTCACATGGCAGGATAGTAGAACAGTGGTTTTTAGTCGTTTTATAACTGCCTTCCTTGCGCCCGGGGTTGTAGGTATTTCCCCATGAACGACGTGAGCATTTCCCCAGGGGTAAAATATCTCTTAACTTCACACAACATACGTACTAAGCTAAGATGCATCTGAGTTTATGCTTCAAAGGATATACTTTATATTATAATATTGGTACAATAGGTTATTTCTAGTACCCACGAATTGGGATGACGCCTTAATAATAATTGGTCAATCACATAGACTAATGAAAAATAATAGCCACCTATTTTATACTTATTTTCTTATTAAAAAATTAAGGTCTTTAAAAAGTTGCATGACGTCACAGCTATGCGCGTTCTCTTCTAAGATGTGACGCAAATAGCCCCCACTCCATATATTTAATGTAATATTTAAGTAATATTTTGTTATTTTGTCAAAGTAAAAAATACAAATGTTATATTTTTTTATTTTCCAAGTTACGGACTAATTTTTTATGTTTATTTTCATATCTTGTCGTCATGTCTATTCGAGCGAACGTAGCTGGTAGAAGCTAGTATAGTTATATAATTACATTGAAATAGCCTCAACAAGCGAACACAAGCGTGGCTATATATTAATTATTAGACTCAGTCACCGATTTGACTTTACCACTGAGGTCACATTGATGGAAGTGATTTCTGCGAACGCTCCCGTTTCAAGTCCGTATTCGAATGCGCCAGACGTGTTATTATTTAGGAATTACTAATCTTTATTTATACTCGTTTTATTGATGTAATCCGACGCTAAGGTTAAGGTTACGCATAGCTGTAATAAAACAAAGAAACATTATGATCTTAAATGTAATAGGCTACATGTTTACTAAAAACGTTTAACACAATCTTGTGCAGGTTCGATGCAATGCAATATTATGCAATATTTAGGTGCAATCGTTTCATATTAAAAAACGTATTTTCTGGTTGCCTTACAGAAATCACTCTTTACTGATAAGGCCGCCATTTACGCTTACGTGTTTCTTCTTGATAGTACTTAAAGATTTAAATAAATGAATATTTGTGAGTACATATGTACATGATTAATTTGACTTCTATAAAATAAAATATTCATTCATTTAATTAAATAAAGCTTTAATGTAATGTTGTTTCTTATAATAACCAAAGTCGATTACTAATGGAAATTAATAAATTAAATAGCTTTCACAACACTAGGAACTGTAAGGGTAGAAAAAGTTCAAGTCCCGAGCCCGAGCGAGGCATCCGAATTGCGCGACGTTGTCAAATTTACCGGCCGCACCAAAAAAACACAAATGCATCTAGCATCGCATTATCACACACACAAGCGCATTAATAGGCAAAGCTAAGAAACACGGGACGATTCTCAGAACCACACGCACACTACGACACGTCTATTCTCTGTTATGGAATAGATGGCTTTCGAAAAAAAAACTTTTGAGCCAAGTTTACAGATCACGAAAACAATGCACTTCTCTGCGGACGCGGCTGTCACGTGCAATTTTAAAGTTTTAAGTTTTAACACACTATTTTAAATACGACGCACGGATAACAGCTAATATATTTTAAGACGATTAAATCCTAAACAATAAATTATTACAAATTGTTTACGAATTTTGTAGGTAAATATAGCATGTAAGTCAGTAGGTATTGTTTGTTAAATCTATTGAAACTGGCAAAATTTTATTGGACTAGTCGTGTTGATTTCGTCTTTATGATAGAAGTCTGTGTTGACGGTCGATCTATGTATGTGTTGTAATTTATCGTGCAATTGTTTTGGTATGTTTTAAAAATTGTGTATACTGATTATATTTAATAC
>JADANM010005835.1:4126125-4186659 GCA_026213755.1 Eurema hecabe
TATATCGTTCTAGATAGGTCACCTGGTGGTTCAAATGACCCATCCTTTTTTCAACATGGGCCTGTAGTCTATTGTTCGCCAGTTAGTTTTCTGAATGGATCTCTAATATGATATCTGACTGAATCATCATTTTTAAAACGGAAACGTGTACCGAGTCTAATAAATAAAAAAAATCGGGTAAGTTTATTTATTATAAGACTTAAAAACGTTATGTGATAAAATTACAATCGTAAAGCATATAACGTAGCAAAACATTTTAATTTGTATCAAATTTATTTAAATTGTGAAGGGTACTAGTATTCCACAGACATACTTAGTTAGATCAAGTTTCCTAAATATGAACCACCATTATCTACCAATGCCATATTTGACCTGATAATGTTCATTTTGATAAAAAAAGCGTCATGAGATCTCCTAACCGATATTAATTCAAAATTATTAAAGCATTTTATTACCTTATAAAGCCTTCAACGACGTTCTCTTTGCCTTTGGTATTAGATATTTATAATGTCGTAGGTAACTAGCTTTTATTAAAAAAAAACACAGTGGTTCATTTTTAGGCACTTATTCTACAGCATTCAGTGGAGCAAAAAAATTTCTACCTAAGTGTAGAATTTGAGGCTACGATTTGTAAGATAACCGTTAAATATTGTTCCAATACGATATAGTTCATACAAATATTGTATTATTTTAAGCAATCTAAATCGCATATTTATCTTACGTAAATGATAGCACCTGTACAACGGTGTCTACGGGAGAGGTCTAAAGGGTACTAAAAATTAACATCGTAACGTTAAATTAATTACAATACGAATAAAGGCCAATGTACTTCGTTAAAATGTCTACTGCTTAAAATATTGGAAGACAGTTAAAATTAAATGGCTTCATTCATCGAAACACTGTCTAAATTATTTCAAGGCGTATGCGGTCTTTTAGAGATGCTCTCTGATCGCAATAGCATTCGTAATCATAATAATACAATACTGCAACGGATATGAACTTCACTGGATGTTTACCAATCTAGTCAGAAATGTTTTACATAGATAATAGATTCGGGGTACAAAAGCACGTTTGGAGCGGCCAGGGTATAGGTCGCGGCACGGATGTTTAGCGCTGGACGAGAATAGCTGCGCATCGGTAGAATCGCGCTCGTAATTGACGTGTTGGTGCGGAAAGACAACACGACTGGGACAACCAATCGACGATCACGCGCCACGCGCGCCGCGACGTCCCCTCGATACCTTATTTTTGACTTCTGCGCAGGTTTCGTTCAGCGCTAAAGATTCGTGCCGCTACTTATAATTGCCACACTGCCCGTAGAGCGTTTGTGCGTCGAAAGCGCAAATAACACATTTACAAATTTTGAAATACTAATAAGGTTTAATGTGACTGCTGAAGGATCAGGTGCGAATCGCCTCACGATTTTCCACGATTAAGCTTTTAATACTCATATTACCATAAACAGTATAAGGAAGATAAAATCCCATACGCTAGTTTAGACCTACTAATTATAATTTAGAAAGTGAAGTAAAGTTGCGAATATTTTAAATGTGTTCAAGATTCGAATAAGTGACTTTAAGGATCATTAAATCGAAAAGTGTTTAAGAACATTCCGTTAACTATAATATTCATAAAATTTATTACGAACATCTAACAATTGATACGCGTTTAAAATTATCTATTAAAATATTGATCTCTTTTATATTATAACATCCATGATTTCGATATCATTAAACTAATTCGAATTCTTGGGTTAAATAAGATTCGTAAGATAAACGACTTGCTAAGCTTGCTTGCTTAAACTATTCAGAAATAAGCTATTACCTATAAAATGTTAACCCGATACTTGACGATCTGTATCTAACGTCATAAGCAACACTAGTTTCTTCTGTAAGTTCAAATTATTAATTGTTTTAATTTAAAACATTTTCATTGGTATAAGACAGCAAATGAGATAATGATGTTAATATAAAATTATAATGTATAAAATAAATAATTAAAATGAACGCTACAGTTTACTTGTAATTTGATGTTATAGTGAGGGTATTTTTACATTAATACCAATAAGCACCTCCTTCACAATTGCGTACTGCGTTCTGGACTAGATTATAATGAAAAATAATAAATAAGTATAAAGAAAAAAAACGCGATGCATTGAAATGACTTGCAAAGTCGTATATAACATTATCGATGTATAAAAATGAACCAAAGTTACAATAATTAAAGAACATGATTTTTAATATGGCTAGAATTTGTGTCAACTGTAAGATTTGATTATAATAGCTCATAACGAAAATTACAAGTTATATAGAAGAATAGAAGAGAAACAATTAGCTGATAGCTCCCTTTAAATGTAAGCCACTTACATATTATATTTGATTATGTGCACCATAAATGTTTCCATACATTCGAAGTAGTCCATTCGTACAAAATAATGATTCCTACATACAATGTCTGAACAATACAAACAGCGCTACATTATTATTCAACAAAACTCATAAGCATTAATATTAGTTGTGCGAAAAATCAAATTGTGCATTATGATAAGATATAATTATATGATTAAATGATATAACATTATCAAAAGCAATACTACATTAAATGAAAAACTAAAATAATTCATAATAATTAGTTCATACAACCAACATATAAAGTCAATGTTAAAAAATATGCTCACGAGCAAAAAAATAATCAAACGTAAAGTTTTAAGTACTTTCATGATGTCAATTATAGTAATAATAAAGGAATATTTAAATATTAAATATACGTTGAATACGCAGCTGGGTATGGGGCATTTTGTTGGGAATTTGATATATTATGTAATCGTGTGAGGAGATTAAAAATTATTATAAATTGAGTCGACAACCACCAACAGTGCGTATACAGATTTCTGTTAGGTCCAGTCAGAGTTTCACAAAGCAGTAGTAGTTATATAAAAATTCGAGTCGATAAAAACGATCTATTAAGAATTACATGAAAAAGCACATCTATAGCGAACGTAAAAATAGTTATTAGATGTTAAATTGTTCAATGATTCATTATTATATTTACTGTTAAAAAACTATTTTTGAATAACTTTACGTTCGAGCGTGCGTCGCTAGTTCAAACTGTTGTAAGTGCCATATGTTTTCAAAATCTTAGACAAAAACCTCGATAATACGCAAAAGTTCTCGTATTAAGTATGTATTCTTAAGTCAGATCATTAGTCTGTATAATTACTAAGTATCATTGCAATTGTGATGAGCTATGATGTATACGTTTTTATCAATAGTTACTTTTTACGATCACTTAATTTTCATACATTGTAAATCACTAGGCGGTAAATAAAATAATAAAATCAACGACGTAGTACACTTTAGCACGAATAAGAACTATGAGCGAGTACCGTAAAATATTCCAATAATAAATTCACAAAATATAATTAATGTTCCTGGGGTATCTGTTCTATGAGATAAGATGTATGTCTAAGCTATTTAAAATAACTATAATTATTCAGTCTATATCTATAGCATCAACAGATTGTTAGAGGCGTCATTTTGCGGTCTATTGCAAGTTGCAACTGAACGTGCTGTCCTGTCGTCGGAAATCAAATCTATACTTATCTAACTAATAATAATTAATCATTCAAAAATACCTTCCAATTAAACGACACTATCTTTATACATTTAATATTTTACATTGTACAAAAGTTGCAATGTCGATACAATTTGTACTAAGCTTATTATCAATCGACTGTTAATCTTTCGCGAGTAACCTCGACAAGGCCCTACAAAACGCTACGCACTATCCATACGATCGACGACTCACACGACATTCCCCATCCCTAAAATATATTTATAAAACTTATCATACGCAATATTCTTACAAATCAATTTACAAATAATCGAATAATACTCAGGCTGACTTGTGATTAGACTTTAACATATTAAAACTAAGCCTTATAATATCAGCTATGCCATGCCATGTATGACGTATGCCATTGAACGTGTCTATTTAAACAAGTATATAACCGTGCTAAATATTATTCCGACTACATTGTTGCGTATCGACTATATATTTGTATATGTATTACTCGCGTTATGTTCGAGGACCTTTCGAATTCTTAATACACAATTATTGTTATTCTGATGCCTACATTTTTGTAAATGGCTGTTTCATTTCGGTATTGCTTTTATACCAGGCACTCTTTTTTAAGACTATACAATTGATTATATAGACCATAAAGACTAGCAAAATGAAAGCGTATTATAAATTTTATTAATCTTCGTGATCCCGTGACGCGGTGACGTCACAAAACATTTGTAAATTCAGATGTCGCAAACGTCGAGATTGCTAAATAAATAAATTTCATAAATTATATATATTGTGGACGTTGCAAAGAGCGTATAATGCTTATATTTTATGTAATGAACACACCTTTGACTGTGATACAAATTTCTGGTACGTACGTGATAAATACCAATCAAATGAACGACGAATGTCAATTGTAGTCAAAATCGGTAACCGCGTATTTTGATATATTGATATAAGAGAATAACACATGCAAATTCACCTAATTAGTATCTTTCATAACTATTAACAAATACATTTCGTACAATCGTAAAATAATACAATAACTTGAAATTCATATGCGATGAGCTTAACATTTTATTGTCTTAGTTGAAAATATTAAGAACTTGCTCGATTCAGAATTTTAATATATTGTTATCGTTCTATTAACATTTCCTCACTAATATATAGATAGGGTAAATCAGATCTTTGAATTGTTGTCATTGAACAGTAGAAGCGTGTATAATTTCATTATCTATGAGATAAACGTATAATGTATGAAGCAATGAATTTTAGTTCTATAATATTGTGTACATAAGCACTCGAAGACGAACACTGAAGTAGACATTTGACGTAATTCAATCGTTTCGTAAACACTTGTTCAGATCTCGTCGTAATGCACCTCACCATAGAAATATACTATCTAATTTAATAAGAATTATAGAAGATTTAACGAGTGATTGGATCGAAAGGTAAGCAGCGTCAACACGGGCTTTCAACAAAATGTTAGACCGCTAACGTGGACAAAATGGTATCACTATCCTAACTACAATAATAATTGGGAAAAACACATAAATATAGTCACATTTACTTTGTCCTGATGTCTGGTTGTCTTTTACTTAATTACACTTAATAATAAAAATTACTAATCATATACAAGTATCAAGATAATATACATTGCGATTCAGAAACAACACAAGAGCTAACTACTACCCTCGAAGCTACGACTTTCTAATTCTGCCTCATTATATTATTTGATCCCATGGCTTCTAGCGAATAACGAATATGTCCTCGTCAGCGGTGCACTATTCCCTTTAACCCTAGAACTAGCTTACGTAATGATGTCCGTCGATAGCGCGCATCGTGCATACGTCTCACTAATAGACCTAAATGCTTTTGCATCATGTCCGAATCGCAACAAAACACGATTAGATACGATAGCGTAACGCAAGTTACAATATTTTCACATTACCTAAAGTAAGATATGGATAAATGAGGCTTCAGCCACGAACACAAAACAGGAAGAGTACGTCAACAGCCAAGCAGCAGGACAACGATCGTAGAAGATTTGTTTGCAGTAATAATGCTTTACGCCGCGCACTAGCTGTTACAAGCAGGTAAGTGATAATTTACAATAGATTTGCTTAGCATTGTGCCGAGGTGGGTGGCTCGGTCGTATTATTTAATATTTGAGGTATCACTGTGACTGCGGGTCGCACTGTAGAAGCCGTACGATGGACGGGTCGCTCTTAGCGCCCTCTATGAACTCTTCCAACGACAATTTGCCGTCCTTATTCCTATCCATCTGCCGGAATATTTTGTCCGTTCGTTTCTCAGGCGTAGATTCGTCCTCCGGCATTTTCATAACGGATCCTACCATTTTGTAGATGGCCTGAAAGTATAAAGTTTACATCGTATCTATTCACACAGATGGCGCTAAAGTCAATAAATAAAATACGAACGAATCAAACAGAAAGGTTTTGTATTATGTATGTATCCCTAAAACATACTTATTAATTAAATAAATAATACGAATGAAGGAGCACCTAGGTAAATTGGCAACACTTAATTATGTACACTTGAAACATCTATTCTGCGAAACTATTAGCTATAATGCAATTGCTTTTTACAATTAGGATGAGAGAATTATAATTAAATTTTTACCGTAACAATCTCCAACATCTCCTGTCGCGATATATAGCCATTACCATCAAGGTCGTACATAGAGAAGGCCCATTTCAGTTTCTGCTCAAGCTTGCCCCGTGACGTCACGCTCAAAGCGCACAAAAACTCCCGAAAATCTATGGTTCCGTCGCCATTCGCGTCGAATGTTCGAAAAACGTGTTCAGCAAACTATTCAATAAAAATAGTATTAGCTCCAATAGAATCCTCTAGTAAATAGTATCATACAAGTATTCAAAACAACACATATGAAGTATATTCTATTACCTTACTAGCGTCGCCATACGGGAAAAAGTTCCCGTATATTTTTTTAAATTCTTCTACCGACAAATGACCACTGGGACAGTCCTTTAAGAACCCTTTATACCACTCCTGTATTTCAGCGTCTGTAATCGAAATTAGAATAGCTTAAATAAAATAAAACTATGTCTCATAATGTTATAACTTTATAATAACAGTGGAGAAGATTCTACTCTGTTAAAATTTCAGTATATGATAACGGTTTCCAAAAGTGTTCTGAATTTAACTTTGTGAGTGTAAAAACACATTCGTGGAAAATGTTACATATTCAATTGCCTGAAAAAAAAATTCATTTTCATATAAAAACATGAAGAGCAAAAAAATTACTGTTCGTTATTGGAAAGGAAAAGATAATAAACATAATAATACAATATGTTATTGCCTATCGCCGTCTGATTTACCTTTGTTCTTTTCTTTTTACTCTCTTTACTATGGGTTGCCTGGAAGAGATCACTCGTAAGTGATAAGGTCGCCTGTTACTTACATTGTATCAAATATGATTTTAATTGTTTACATTGTAACAGTGTTAATAAATAAAATAAAAAAATAATATTTTTTTACGATCAAATTCACCTGAAAATTCTGTATTTTGCTTCAGATCTTCGAGAACCTCGGGTTTCAGTTTGCTGTTTTGTTTTCCCATTTTGAATGATTTATTTCTACGCAGCAGAGATAATCCTATTTTATATCAAGTGTTACCGTCTTTTAGTTCACCAAATATTGTGCCCTAAAATAAATAAATTTTTAAAATTAATTTAATTTTATATTGAAACTAATAACATCGATCTACTAACTAACTACACGAGACAGTCGATACATTAAATAATAATTTTACAAACCTTTGCATGGCGCAAAACTAAATAAACCTTTCAAAGCACCATCTAGATTAAATAATTGATGTGTTAAATTAAATTAATTTGGATAAGCATTAGGATGGAGTTTGATTGTGACAGAAACTAGATGCTATTTTTATAATTTGTATATTATAATACATGAATAGGCAAAACGTGAATCATTAAAAATATGTATTCTTAAAAATACATAGAGAATTGATGAGGAGCGATGGTTTGCATCTATTAGAAGTGCCTATGACTAATGACGCCTGTAAGAGAATCCTACAACACCGCGAGTGACTCATGAAAAGAAATAAACGTTCAGACTTAGAGATTCATTGCAAGTTTGTGCCTATAGTTTTGTCAAGACATTTCGCTACATACATAATATATATTTTCGGAATTACCCGTTATATTTAGCTACATGAAGCTATTTCAATGTTACATAAACAACATAATTGTATTACACGAGATCTCGTTTCTCTTTACCATTTAGCTATAAATTTACCTAATCATTGTCACGTAATAAATAATGTTTATAACTTTTCCATCTGACAAATTGACGATTCACTCACAAAATGTTTACTTTATAAACAAAATAAAAAGTCTAATTAATTGCGTCGATTGATGATTCTATGTTATTAAGTGACAATAATAAACACTATCATGAACGATTCATTTAAATCACATAAGTTGGAAAGAATAAAACATACAAAAAACTATTACTCATAAGAAGAACCGCTCTTAGCACGCATGATGGATTTCTACCAAATGCCTTAACGTAATGTTAAGAATGAAATCTGCATTATAAGAATTGTTCTTCAATACACGTATAAGCGAAGTAATGCGACCTCTTAGTTCATGTATCATCTTATAGTACAACTATTCTATGACACGTACTACATAAATTAATAAAGGTGTATAAATAATTGTGCTTGAAACTTCTATTACAATAGAATTCTATAATTACTTATCAACTAATACATATAAATAAAATTGTTAGTTTTTATCGTGTGCTATTAAGTATATTCGTACATTAATATTATAAAAGTTTAGAAAAAGAGGAATGTACGTTAGTTGTGCTAAAACAGATAATCAGAGTCTGTAATAAAATAATAGTATTCCTTATTTATAGCTTTTTGAAAAGTGGTAAAAATATACATAACATTAGATTTGGCTAAAGGGTGACAAATAATTTGCAAATTAAAATATAATTTTAATAATATTACAACGATCTTTGGTAGCAAATTAATGGCATCGTATTACGCATTACCAACAAATGAGTAATTGAATCAAGAAATTGATACAATTGCTTTCTTATCATTTTATAGAACGCTTTTTTGAGTTTGTTGATTTGCAGTATATTTTTCGTATAGACTTGTAAAATCTCAATTGCATATTATACTTATTGATTCAACCACTTTCCATACAATGTTGTAATTGTGACACAGACTATGATATCATGAAATAATTGAAACACACAAACTGAATGTTTTCTTGTTGTTAAGCAATTTGTATCATATAAATGTATACTTAGTTTTTTTATTCATTATCGTTTTAATTTTATTTTTATTAGTTATTCCGTTTTACATTAACAATGGAGAAAGTATTAAAATTGTGAACAATGTACGAAAATAAAACTATGTACTTTCAACTATTGTCCTGAGTAGGATTAATTAATTAGGCTTTTCTTAAAGTGCAAGACGTTTTACTTCCCGCATTCTTTGTATGATAATGTCTGTTCAACAGAAAAAGGTGCAGTTTTGGATTTATATGAAAAAACCTATGTTTGTTGATATGTTTAACGTCACCCTGTCTAACTATATACAAGAATTCGAATTGTTCATTTTGATCCCTTTTTAGGTTCAATTGTATCACTCGTTGTCTATCCAGCCAAGCGTTATGACAATTTTAAAACAAACAAAGTACAACGAAGCACAACAAACGATAACGCAGTAACATAAAACATAACATTATATTTAATTTTATATTATTTAATATTGACTTTAGTCTTGTTTTTTTTTAATATTACATTTTTATTATACAAAATTTGGTTTCAGCGCAGAAATTATCAGAAATCGTTATGAATGTTAAATAAATGCAAATAATGCTTGTGTAATAAAGCAGTTGGCTTATTCTATGTTATTCAACGGTATTATAATGTGGAATGTATAAAGAGAATAAAACAGTTTTAAGTGCTCTAGGTACGCGAAGCATAGGTAATATTGTCAGATGTTAATGTCACTGGAATTTCTTTTAAAAACTGATCAATTTAACCAGCATCGAATAGTGACCGTATTATTAAATTGAACGTATTTTTAGAACACTCAAAACCGTTACAAAAATGAATGCTCGAATCACCACATTTCGTATAAGTCAATCAACAAGAACCAAGTTCATATAATAAACGTATTCTACTAAACTTTACAAGTTAGGACTAGGACACACTTAAATATTGGTTCAGTTATGGTTTGGACACAACATCGGGTTCATTGTAACAACTGAGGAGAAAAGCTTAAAACTATATCGACGAAATGAATGGAACAAACTATTTACAAATGGATAGAAGGCACCGTAGGAAGTGGAAAGGAAAAGTAGAAAGATTTCAACGTACAGAAGCTCGGGTATTCAGCTTCGTGTAAATATTAGTAAATAGAGACAGACGCCTACTGATAGTATAGAGAATATCTTATACAAGTTACGTCGACCTAAGAAGTACAACACCGATATCGTTTGAATGTATTATGCATGTTATGTAAATTACCTACTAATAATTCTTATATTATTACAGAATAGATCAGATCAACATCTCAAAGTCGAATGGTGGGTTATACAGGATTATCGATAAAGTACTGGAACAGACTTCTTTTTTTAGGCATGATGACAGGGTATGAAAAAAAGTAATTGGGTCATTTGTTACATAATAAAAAAATAACACCTGTAGTTTTTGTTTTGTCAAAATCCTACTTCAATAACGAAGAGGGCAATAATGACGTCACAATTTAGTAGGAAACGTGCATAGCAGTGACGTCATGCGACTTTTCAAATTAATGTATGTCCTTAAGTATTTGAATAAGAAAATAAGTAAATACGTATCTATTATATTTAATTAACCTTTGCGACGGATATTAAATAATTTTTATTCGCCATCCCATTTGTACAATTAAATAAGATATTCTTCATACTGATTTATTATTAAATTAGAATCATAAATGCTCCTGCCCACATTCGTTAAATATTAGTCCTATGGCGTCCCAATATTTCATCAATAATCCTGTATGTAGGCAGATCATTCAATCACAATTCAATCTTACTTTATGAAGTATCATAGGAAGCTCCAAAACTCCAGTACATATTGAATCACTACCAATAGATTAATTAATTATTATTCTCGTAAATCGCTAAAGATTTACCAATTTTTATTTTTCTCATCATTGAAATATATTAAAAGTGCAAGAATGTATAAAAATTATTGAACATGTTACATTGGATGTACATATCGTAAAATTTTCCTGACATCTGAAACAAATCATACCTACATACATAAACAATGCTTTGCCAAATATGTAACGAAACAATGCGACCAAGTCATCTCATAAAATTTGTATTAATGTTCCACTTATATATGACGATGGTATTGTTTATATTATACTTCCTACGATACTTCATAAAATAAATCGCAAAGACCTGCCTAACATTGTCTCAGTGCCGAAACGATCGAAAATTCCATCCACCAAATCTCATCGATTCTGCGAACACTAAGCTAATTGTATCTAAATTAAATTAAGATTGACGTTCATTTGTGCAGTACAATATTATCGTACGTACTTGTATATCAGACAAAACTTTGAGGGAACTGCTTCATTTTGGATGGTACGGACACAACACTTATAATAAAATAGACAATCCGACAGCGACAAATACTATCATAGGAAAAAATATATTATTCAATATGAAATACGACTATAGCTACAAAAGTATCGTAAACATCGGAAGCTTGAAAGAAAGACATTCGATTTGGACGTGTAAAAGCCTATTGGCACTAATAATAATAAATTGCATATAAATAAAGTCGTATTGATCGCTTTCCGAGTCCCGACACAGAAGCGCGAAACCGTCGAGCGAGCACAAGCGCGGCCCAGCGTAGGGTCGACCTTATTAAAACTTTCGAACATGTAATGACACAAGATTGAGGTCGCCGATCAATAGTGCCGGCGCTCATCTTTAATTGTAGGAAACGTTTTGTAAAGCCAATTTGTAGTTGCCGAAGTGGGTCTCGGTGCGGCATTCAGCTCAGCCATACCGTATATCCATCCCAAAACCCAACCGTAAGAGACGCGGAAACAAAATGAGACTGCCGTTGATTTTGTTCCCGTTTTTCCCGTCGACCCGCTTAATTTATATTAGCCATCCAAACGATCAATGTACCCAAGTTACGGCAAATGAAAAGTCAGATTTGTGTACGATTTACAATTATGTAAACGTCAAATTTTGATATAGGCAATATTATATTTATATGGGCAATAGCATGGTGTCAAAAAGTTTGCCTCTTATTAATGCGTATTTAAAAAAAAATCATTATATTTCAGATACTTAGCAAATTATTGAAATTGACTAAATGTTCTGAAAACATTCCGCTAATATAATTCAATTTGGTTGGACGTGGTCTAGGGGTAATGTTGGTCAGATGCACGGTACATCTAAACAAGCTAGGGATCAACGATCGACGCCATCGGGTTATCGTGTACACAACATATAGGTGAAAGTGAGCTGAACAGATTTCGCGTTTAAGGTGCTAGCATTTTAGACAGCTCCTCGTCCTGGAGACAGCCTTTGAGGAACTCTTCTTGCGTGAGTTGTCCATCGTTGTTTTCATCCATTTTAGCGAATATGTTCTTAGCGCGCTCCTCTGCCGAATCAGCCGGCCTGTTACTTGAACAAGCTCCCAGCATATCGTAGATAGCCTGGAATTTATCAACACAGAAACGTCAGCCTCACTACAATGTTTAATATACAGATAAGAGATAATCGAAAATGGTCTCGAAAGATCTTGTCGAAGTCGCTATCTGTTAAATACAGAAATAGACCAAGTCGTAATAGCCACGACGGAACAATATCTAATAGCAGCATTCTAGTCTATTAATACCGTTATATTCACCGAAAGATTTCTTCTCTATGTATAGCTTGTTTCATCTCTTGTTAAACGTATAATGCAAACATTTTGCTTAACAAGTACGAAGGATTACTACCTACGCGTACTACAAAGTGCAGCCAACTGAGAAAATAGGACAGTATCTTGCCAACTCCTTCTAAGTCGATACAGGATAAAAAATAACAATGCATGGCTCGAGGGAGATGCATTATGCATACCTGAACTATTTTAGTCATCTCCTGAATATCGATCACCCCGTTTCCGTCTACGTCGTACATACGGAAAGCCCACTTAAGCTTTTCTTCTGGAGTCCCGCTGGACGTAACATGAATCGCCTGCAGGAATTCCTACAACAATGCAAACACCGACGTGTACCAACACATGCTTTCTCCCCAACAATGCAAACGAGGGAAGCCTCTCGTTGACTTTCGTGAGTTCAAACATCAAAATAAATATAGACATTCGCAGTTTGGTAGGCGTCTTTCGCAGTAGCGTATGTTATAGATATTAAACCATTCGCAATTAAGCACACACATCACACCTCTGTTATCAGTTACCTTGAAATCTATGTATCCATTTTTGTCCATGTCGAATGTGCGGAATACATGATCGCAAAATTCCACCGCATTCCCCGAGGGAAAGAACATCTTGTACATATCCACAAATTTTGCTGGCGTCAGTCGCCCGTTGGGACAATCTTGCTGTAAAATGTAATACACAGTTACAACATATTTATAATCAAATTCGTTATTATAAATGTACCGTATCTTGTGTAGTTAAACACTTTAAATTTAATACTTCTCGAGTTTATTTAATTTCTCTTCAAATATTTTACCTTGAACCCTTTGTACCACTCTTTTATGGTGGTCTCGTCGTAGGACGTGTGCGTCTTGAGGAAATCCATGTCCTCTTTGGTGAGTTTATCCTTACTGACGAAACAGCCCATTTTGAATCCTAAAACAATGAAATATTCTATATTACTTACTGGTGCTGATATCTATGCATTACATGCTCAATATTTATTATGTATTTAAGTAAATATGAATAACACTAATGTTACATATAAATATATCTTTTCTTACAAAGCTATTCACCGTACGTCTGTACGGTTAATAGCGGTACGGTAAATGAATGTCAATTCATTTATAATCTATTTCCATTTACATGTCGTTGTTAATTAATGACATCCAAAAATATGTAATTAGGAACCGAACGACAAAGATAGATTATTCAATTAAGCAAAAGGTATCAATTATTTTCTATATTCAACGACTCATCACCGTAAATACTTCTAATAAATACGTACGTACGTGCACGCATTCCTGAAAGGCATTTCACCATTGAATTCATCATCGTACCCTTCGTTACTTGACGCCTAAATAAATCCCTTCCTTACAAGACACCCAATTTTACGAGACACGAAACAAATAACAGAGGAATATGATATTTTATTCAAGTCACGTTTACTTACTGCAAATAGACTTATCACACTGGTAAATATTAACGATAACCGCAAGGCAATGCCTATGTCATAGTTAGATGTAACACAGTAACTACCTACGTAGTACGTACAAGCATTTGTTTCTCTGCTCTTTGTATAATATATTAACATGAATTATAAATGTAGGTACAATCAAATACTGCGGTCACAAAAACAAATGGTTTTATTTCGTTTTTCGCTTGAAAAGAACTCAATCTAATAATTTAGATTGTTTTTTATAGAATCTATTCAATATTACCCCTATACTTTTGCTGTATAATATACGAGTATTATACTGGAGAGATCATAACATATGTTCATACTTCATACGACTATACGACAATTGATACATTAATTACATAAATTGATACATAAGCGTAAATATGACATCGACTAAAGTAGTGCTGATTTACGAGTTTTGCTTCACAATTGGAAGTGGAGTATTGATGGCGCATTTCACGCGGCTGACTTAGGGCGTGGAAATGTCACGGACGCAATAGTGATAAAGATAAAAAGTGCCGGCTCGCGGCCCTCGGCATCGCTCATGTTCCCAATACGTGACATAATACCTGAAGCTTATAACGAATATTATTGGACGGATATTCTACTCCCTGAATTATTTACTACACTAAATTGTTAACACTTTAGAGCAACATAACTAAAAGCGATATAAGGAAAGATCTTATTTTCTTAATTCCCAAAGAGCAATATTGAATTATATGTAGTTAGAGTGAACCATCCTCACGTTATAAGATTTAATTCTGGAAATTGGAAGGTTTCTATACTTTTATCCGAATGCATTAGATTAAAGAGAATGGAGCAAAAACTACTCACAATACTTGTACGAGCGGAGTGGTCTTTAAATAAAATTCCTCTTCTCGCAACGCGATTTCATTAAGCTAAAACGTTTGCAGCCGTTTATTTAGTTAACTAATAAAGTTTACACCAAGTTGTTTGTCCTTAGTGTCTTCTTGTTATTATAAACAAGTAGAAATATAATTACTCAATAGGAAAGAATAACAGAATATTACGAACAAAGTCCACTTCTTTTATAACGTATTAATTCAAAGTATAATTGTTTCTGTTCAGTTTTATCGGTGCTTTCTTTGCGTATTTTTTATGAATAAAACATTTTTTTTTTGCTTTTGATACTTATTCAATTATATACTGAGATTCATAATTACATCAGCATTCTCACTCAAACGTTTTAATTGAAAAAGTCATTTACTTAGTATGTAATTAGTTCACTAAATAGCATCCATTTTCCGCTATAATTGAATATAAACGTTCACGTGCCCATTGTTCAAAGGGCAGCACGGCTTATTATTTCATTTCCGTACAGTGGCAAAGATCGATAGTATTGCAAAGCGCGTACACAATGAAACGACAGCAGATCCCCTGTCAAGTCAGACGCGCTAAAGAAAAGAGAAACCAGAAACACATCAAACAGGCCCGTGTCCAAGCATTTAACGCTGCTAAGTCTTGACAGTTCAAAATCCTATTTGCGATATCCCGTCAACGCCGAAACTGTATTTCATTTTCCTTTCAGTGACACCGAGGCATTTTATTTAATAGACAGCGTTTCATCCAGTTGATTCAATGGTCGCGTCTGCTCATAATGCTCTTTAGCCGTCCCGTCCTTAACTTAAACGTAATAAGGACGAAATTATTATTATAATTTGAATGCAGAAGCTGTCAAAAAAAGGTTTGCAACTAGCTTAACTTGCAAGTTAAGCTAGTTGCAAATCTTTTTTACGGATAAAATAACTGTAATATTTTATTACGGGGACTTCCATTGTCCTTATAAAACAATGAGACAAATAACACGTTAATGTCTCACTTTACGCTGACGTTGCTAATCTTTCAAATCATAAAACCTCAATGAAATATTTATAATACGTATTTATGAATAACACGGACCACGGTAACCTCTCGCTATTCTTAAACTAGTTACGTTAATTTAATGAAGCTACGCTTCTGATGGTGTGGAAAGGAAATTCGATAAATTTACACCCGACCATCGACGGCTCTTTCTGAAAACCACCAGTCATGTTAAGACTATTAGTGTGTGTATCAGCGATAATACTAAAAGGATTTGAGTGCAGCTTTATTCCAATACGCATTCAGTATTCATGTATGATTGGTATCGGCTCGGAAAATAAACATAACTACCATTTGAATGAATATGTTAAATCGAAATATTGCGTCAGCTCCAATCATGTAAATCATATTGATTGCCAATTAATATTTCCGAGATTTTCTCTACAAATGTATATCAGACAAGAGTATCGTCTCAGATTACGTTCCGCGCTTGAGCTTAAATCAGGGATCTATCTAATTAATTTTCCATTGGTGAAGTCACGCTTTGAGACTTAGGTGCTAACTAACCGATATTATATTAGATATATTATTATGTTAAAGTTTGGAATTCAAAGTAATAAACAACTGACAATATAGTTATATTGTTTATTAGTTTAACTACGGTTGAAGAACTCGAGGAAACGGTCTGCCTTATTGTTTATTCTGTTAGAAGTTGACACGACAAACTTGTAAATCTAACGCCGAAATCCTGTTAGTCCTGAAATCCAATCAGAACTGGTCAAATTTCTAATATCGCCTTGTCAATTTGTAGAACTGCATCACGCCGTTCAATCGAAAGTGTCGTAAAGTCTGTCACCGTCAGTGAACACTTTGACCTGGATGCAGCCGACGGCTACGGGCAAACCAAATTACAGCCAATCACATCGCCCTCACGAATCTCTTACACGTCTACAACTACAAGACATATCCACAGATACGGCTATCGATAATCGGGCTACGTCATAAGAAACGATACGCAAACTGTTATTTTCAGCCGCGTTTTCTGACGATACGCAATAAATAGCTTAAGTGATTTATGTACATTAAACAGTTGGGTTGCGATCGACCGAAATAGTGCACAGAAACGGAAAGGTATCCTCCGATTGTATGATAGCGTTGAAAGCAACGCACATACATTTACGAGTTTTCGCTAACCTTATTACGTATAACACGGAGTTGGAGAAAAATAAATAATTTTAAGAAGGTTAATATCTTATAAAACAGAACACGACAATACTGTTTTATATTCAAGGAAGGGAATTCAGGTCAAAATCCTTTAAGTGCCTGATTATTACTGGGTTACCGTGACATAACCTTGTTAAACATTGTTTACCTCTTTGACGCTACGGTATAGCGGTTTAAAATTAGTTTCCTTTATGACGCTACAACGCGACCCTCTCACTTACAAAAGGCAAAGAATGCAATAAACTATACTTACAGCTTGTCATTTACACTCTACTTTTAACGATGGCATTTTAGAACGTTGCAATAGAATTGCTCAAGAGGTTTAGGAGATAATGAAATTATTTTATCTACAGCTCCAATTTTTAACACTTAGTATAAAACGAAGTCGTTTTACGTTCTATGTACGTCGCCAAGTACTTTGAGATTTTTAATTATACGCAAGGGATTTCGATGCTGTTTTTTTATCACCTTCAATGAAAAATGGAACCTATATAAAATCACTTTATTGTCTGTCAGTTTATATAAAATTTAAAAATATATGTGTAGTACAAGGCAAATCATTTAACGCAACGCATTTTTCGACAATACCAAGTGATCCAAAACCTAAAGGGTCCCATTGACCTGGAACATTTGGAAAGTGCTATTGTTGCGTGGTCTACACATACCTACAGGTAAAATTTAAATGAATGTAACTTAAAAAAGGTACAAATAGGGAATCCTATAGAAGACCTGCCGCATATGGAAAATTTTGTAATAATTTAACTATTCAACTTTTGTTGGTTGAAACCAAGCATTTGACCAATTTCATCTATAAATAGTCATTTAAAACGAAATTTTGTGTGTACAATACATTTTAATAGTATATTCTTGCAAAGCGAGTCGCTATTGACCTATAAAATAAGAATGAAGCCATACTTGTTGCTTTATTTTAACCATTTACAATAGAAAAGGGGTAGGTTGGAGCTCGTGAGACGTAAAGTATTCAGTGCTCGAGGAGGTACCACATCAATTTCGCAACATCAGTACATGCACGTAGGGCGTGAAGGCTGCGTTACAATTGAGGTCGGTGCTGTAGAATTGCGGGTCACGTCCCGCCCAGCAGTCAGCAGTAATCGTTGCAATTTCGTGAATGGTCTTTACGACCGAGCCAATAATTATTATTACTGACAAACTTATTATAATATTAGCGATTAGATTATATAAAATCATTAATCCTGGGTACTTTTAAAATCGCATTTTAGTTTTTTAATTTTCTTATCGGTTCTACTATTTTTCGAAACCAGCGATCAATATTATTGTTTTATAATATCGATAACGATTTAAATTAGCCTACTTGAATCATGATATATTTCACTTTGACTTAGGAGTCCGACTTGATATTTGAAAAACAATTTGCATACTCAAAAACATTCCATAAACATAAAATTCCTACTTATATAGACATAATAATATTTAAAATATCAACTATTATAATTAATCGCTGAAAAATATTTCTTTTTGCATGTACAGCTATCCTTTAGATCATTTCCTGCGATAGTTAAAATTGGCATGGAGTTTATTCGAAATTCTGAGAAAATGCTGAGTCCGTTATTTGTTTAGTAAAAATGACTAGGACAAATAGAATGTTTTAATTAAAACTAAATCCATGCTATTGTTATAAAATTTTGAGCATAAGACTGTACGTGTAATAATTACAAATTCTCCAAATATTTCAGCAAATTCGTGATCCATAAGGAATGCGTTAATTAAAATTAATAGATTGGAAAATACATGAAATGAACCTAACGCTTTTAAATTAAACTTCTCTTCTATAAAATATTAACTTTCAGTTTCAGAAAGCTTATTAATATTAATGTAATATTTATTTCATATTCGCCAAGTAAAAGCTGATTTCTCTCGCCAATTTTGGCCTACAAGTTTATTACATATAAATTACGATATACATACTTATTTTAATAAAAGACAAAACACATACTAGATAGCCTTGGTATATAAAGAACGCCATACTTTTGAAACCCTACATCTTTATATTGCATAGGCATGCATGCATACTGCATATTAATCTTAAATTTTCAATTAATTATCGAAATAAGTAATGAAACCAAGAATCGTTGTAAAATTTTCCATCAATAAGGATCATTTTAATATTATTTCAAAAGGAAGTGTCATTATAAATTTCTCAAATGAAATTGAATACATTATAGGAGCATTTATTAGGGTTCTCAGTAGTACGAGCTGAATATTAAGCTCTGACCGCAAATGCTCTTTGAAAAGCAGTTTATCGAAGAACATTTAGAGCGAACATTTCAATAATTATTTTAATGGAAGTTTAATTGAGTTGCCTGAACGGATTTTTTAATAAAATCCGATCAGACTCCCAAAGTTGTGCACCCCGGAATTTGTATGGCTTTATTGTTTTATTTGGTTTTTTACGTGAGGTATTTACCGGCCTATATAAAATATTATTTTTGATTTTATTCGAAACAAGCAAAAAATATGAAGTTTAAATACTACGGGTAATCTATTCGAGTGGACTGTTATACTAAAATAATTAAACATTTCTTGTAGAAACAATATTGTTAAAAAATATACAGAAACGACGTTTCGTGTCAGTATATATACATATTTCTTGTTTCAGAAACATTTATTTATCCAACTAATAATCTGAAACAATTTAATTGGATAGTTTTAAACACGAAGATGATTATCTTCGATATCTAATGAGGTTAACAGTCTAATCATTAGGCGCTCTTGACTTGTATGTGCAACTACAATATTGTATAGTAATCCTTAATTACTATACAATATTGTGTAGTAATCCTTAATTACTATACAATATTGTAGTAAAATTTGGTACAAAGATAATCTAAAGACTGGGGAAGGACATAGGCTACTTTTTATCAGAAAAAAAAGGGTTATAAGGGCCAAAGTTTATATGAAATTCCACGCGGACAGAGTCGCGGGCAAAAGCTAGTTAAATTATATAACGGCTTGCCAGATATAATACCTTAGTTTTCCTACCATTATCTTAATCGTGCGCTGTTTCATTCAAACTCATATTAATTGGAAAGCATTCTGGGTGTATACCTAGATACTGAGCTCTAATTAGTGTAATTTGTGTATTGTCATAGAAGCGCTATAATTTCGCCTGCCGTCGTAAAGCAATCGTGTAATAAATTTTAACTTGAATGAAAGACTAGGCATATCTTAAGGAAAGAGAATAAAGCCATTCCTTTGTTAATTTTTGAATACAAAATATATACAAACAGGCCGCGTTTTTACCCGCATTTATACATGTATTATACACGTAAACTTTCCTCTTGAATCACTCTATTTGATAAAAACCGCATGAAAATCGGTTGAGTACTTTCAAATATTTAATACATACATAGGGACAGACAGGCGAAATTGACATTGTTTATATACTATGAAATGATTGATACCGGTAACATTACAAATTACAATGTAGTCATACAATTATGTCGTTGCAAGATCAGGTCATATTATAACAACTTTAACTTTTCATGACATTAAATGAATGCAGTAGTGGCGCGTTAAATATGAATATCATATGCGAATTGCCTTATTTATTATTGCTTTAAATATTCTGACTGCAAATGTTTCACGCAACAGCAATTACGAATTTTGAGATTGAACTAGATTGTAGAAATTAGTTGAAATTCTCTTTTTATTCGGTTTGAGAGAGGATGGACGAATTGTACTGTTAAATGATGAATAAATACTGCAAAGATTTACTTACAGATGTATAACAAAATGATTTGAGCACAGATTGAACATTTGTCATACATCGTACATTTGATTTTAGTGTAGTTTTTTTACCTTTATTTATGATTTATAGCGTATATTTATATAATAAGTTGGTAAACATTGCATCTTTAAAACCTAGGTATTTAAAATTTATGTATTTCAAGGTATACAAAATATAATACCACTAAATACAAATACGCGCTAAATCCGATTAAGTAATTGAAGAGTGGATAGTTTTCGCGTCAATTTCAATTTAAATTAATATTGACGCATTACATTCTCTGATTGTAGCAAAGTATGCTATAGAATTCATGTATTCATGCATACATTATTCATGAGTTCTGGATAAACTGTTACCGTGAATACGGAGCTCCGACCGACGAAGATTTTAGTGTCGATTTCAGTCACTTCCATTTACGTTGGTAGGGTTTATCGGGGTCGATATCTAGCTGGAACACCGCTGCGCTATTTTTAACTAGAAATATCGCGAACCTCTAACAAGCAGCTAAATATTTCAATTCATATCGAAGCGTTGAATAGTCCGGATTAGGTTTGTATTAAAACTGCAAGGTTGCTGCTCAAATTGCTTGCTACAAACCGCGGAATCATAGAAACAATATGACATATCCATGTAAGAGCGATGCCTTAAGCACCATAAACAACGTGGAGATACCATGATGCCTACTTTGTTGCTTTTAAGCATGACACTATTGCACTTTCTTTAGTGCTAAGAAAAGCCATGAAATAATTTATGCTACGAATACTTAATTGTAAACATTTTCAGACCACTTGCCAGAAAGGATTAGGTCGGCTTGAAATGCTCCACTACTTATGTAGCTATGTTTGAAACCACTCTAAATGCACTTCATTATTCATTTCGCAGGCGATCTAATCGGTTTTCGGTCGTCACTGTCAACAGCCCGTTTATTGCTCATTGTTGTCTGCTTTAGTCAGCAACTTTATTTTTCATTGGGAAATTGTCTAGCTACAATGACTTCATCCACAGATCACAAACACATGATATTATACAATAATGTTATTTGCTTACATTTAATATATTTAACTAATGCTTTCTGAGGTATAAGGATTATTTTATTTTGATGTTATTTCAAGACAGGTTAAATTTGTTTCGCATTTGCTGAGAATAACAGCGAACAACTCGAAGCTAAGAACTCTCCCTTTTCGTTATCTAAAACTACGTATTTCAAGGTAAATGGCAAAATGCTTTTTCTTGGCAAGCAACACTCTTAGATAGAATCGACACTTAACATTATGTGAGATCACAGAGCACCAATGGCTCAGAATAGAAGTTATGCAACCTTTGTAGTTTGATGATTCATTTAACATTTTAACAGCATCGGATTCTTGCATTTTCGAACATTGATTTTTCTCAAATTTAGGGTTGGAAATATACCTCATCAAAATAGCTTTCTAGTATTGAAATATCTATCGAATTCACGTCTACACCAATCCATACTAATATTATAAATGCGAAAGTAACTCTGTCTGTATGTCTGTCTGGCTGTCTTTCCATCATGCTAAAATTACTGAACCGATTAGCAATCATCGCGCTATCTGAGATTCGACTCTGAACTCTAATTAGAAGTATTTTAAATAAGACTAATTTATTATGATTATCTAATCAAAAGATAACTTACACACTAAATTGCATTTGATTTTATGTATTATAATTGAACAATATTTCGCTTTTGTACTTAATACATCCACGTTCATATTGCACGTTTTATAATGGTTTTTATCGATTACGTTGAGGCCTAATATAAATAAACCATGGAACCATCCACAAATCGGAAATAAAAATATACTCTTAAATATTGTTTGAAAGAGTCATTGAGACGAAATAAACTTTTAAAATCGCATGACCGCTTACTCAATTGTACAATCACGTTCTAATAACGGAAAGCTTCAATTCGATCTAGTCCGATATACACGAGACGGCTTTTACTGTTACATCATAGTATTTATTTTTAAATAATATTTGTTATAAAATGACGTGGCACCCGCGCTACGTCAATTCTCATGCGAAGAGTACTCCAAGCTTAAATACAGTTCGTGAGTACATTTCTGACTTCGATCTTACAAAAATAACCCCACTGGAGTACGTAAATGGAATTGTAAAATTCATTTGAATGTTACTCAATTGTATACACAAGTCTTAGTAATACAGTAAGCAAAAACCTAATTACTAATTCTTAACAACTCTTTTGCTGTTTTTCCTTAAGTTCAAGGTTTAGAGTTCATTACTGTTACAAGGATGGTGATTAAGCTGATTCGTATCCTACAAAAATAAAATTAAAAAAAGTTGTCTTGATTAAAGCTAGCGAACAGCATTAAGCTTGCAGGTCACGGCAACTTAGGGACTATAAAATTAATTTACATAAAATTATAGAAAGAAAATGTACCTGAACGTAACTTGGCTAGATTGCTTAAATAAAAGAAACTGTTCTTGTAATCTGAAACTATCTTTCCTTAACTTTTATTATAACACTGTATTTTTCCACAGCCAGGATACTAGTGGCCTTTCACCGAGGCGTTCAATGTAACCATCAATTTGCAATCTAGTCACGATTAAATGAAGCTCGAATATAGCACGTGTTAAACCTTGACCGATAAACTGTCACCTCAAGCAAAGCAGATAAGCAAAGGCCGTAATATCGGATAACCAGCGGGTATCAAGTTTTACCTCACAAAGGCAGACTAGGTAAGCTATGACAACCATATCATTGACTTATATTATACAATTGCTGTCCGACAAATCACCTCACGAAAATGAAATCATTCATCGTAAAGTAGAATGACGGGTGAAACGAGCAGGCATTGGGCATCAAAACAAAAACGCAATTTTCGCAACCACCTAAATATTAAGCCGGTAATACAATGTAACGGAGCCTTCTAAATTGGGGTTAGAAGCGATTATCACGTTATCGTACAAAAGCAACAACTATAGTATGAATAGGTAGGTAGGGCGTGTAGTAACTCAACGGGCGACCCGGAGCGGGGCTACGGGCGTTTATAAAATTGTTAGCAGAGCCTTTGTGAAAGAAGGCAAACTTTTGTCTTCAAGTCGTTAAGGTCAGGACGATATAACGGTTGAACAAGCAAAATATTCATGTTATAAAACCCTATTTTAATAACTTTCATTAATACTTAAAAACTACGTTATCTTAAATTACTTATGGCAGCATTACATTGTTTTCTCTCAAATCTCAATTTGACATGCAATATATGCAATTGTTTGTAGATTTGCATTCTCACTCAGAAGAGTTAATCTGGGCCTGACTTGAATGGTTTAGATTGAAAAATCCTTGGCAAGTTTGTTCTAGTAGCGTAGGCGTTATACACACATCGCAACCAGTAACAGGGTAAACGCCGAGCCGCACGTAATTGCACAAACTAATAGCTTGACACCGAAATGCCGCTGATGCACTTCAATTACCTGCGACACACATACTAGATCTTAAGAGAATCACTTAGTAGTCACTAAGATTTTAACTACATAGAGCTATTTAGTCCAATCCGATTGGAATAAAAGCCGCCATACGCCCTCCGTGACAATAATTATTTTACATAATTTGTTATATGTAATAATAATATAGAACTAGAAACAGTCCCTATAGGATTAAAAGAAAATTATCGTTATTCAGAACAATATTTTGCAGACGCTTATTGTTATGTTTATATCACAGAGAGACAAATTTATATTTAAAACACTCGACACTTCTATAACTAGCAACCTATTTTATACTTGTTAGATATTTTTGTGGATATACAACTATAACTACACACCGTAACTATTCCAAAAGCATAACTGTAGCAAAATTTGATAAAAATCTTGCCACTTCATTAGTGTATGTAACAATTTTTCATTTAGCAAAGTAGTACCAAGATTGCTGTTGATAAACAAGCACCGAATATATGAGCGACAATTCTGCTTTCACTGAAATTTAGAGAACAATTTTACGAACGACTATCGACCTTTAGCTCGTGGTTTCTTCGAATCCTATCCTGATATACGGTATACGATATGTTTATACATTTCCACTAGTAGTGATTGCTCTCTTGTAAGTCACATCGGAATGATTAATCTGATTCCTGCTTCTGTTCAGTACCCATAATTTAATTATGTCAATCCAACTAACATCATTGGTCATACCAGATGTCTTGATAAACATAATTTGGTGTGTAGTTTAATTGAAAATAGGCGTAAAAATAACTCATTAGACGCGATTAATTTGTACCAGTTTTCAATTCAGTATCTATCAGTAAATATTTTCTTATACAATCTCTATTTTAATATTCCCGTCTGTAAATAGAGTATCAATAATAAAAACAAAAGCAATCCCAAGCAAAAACACGCTGCGAGCTATTAACTTCAATAAAGCAAAACCCATTTTTATTTACAGCATTTAGATTGCAACAATACGATACACTGATATCGGCTTATCGTTGAGCTCAGGCCTCAAATAAGAAATATTTCATGGCTTGGGGCGATGAGCGAGTGTATTGCAAAGCAAACAAAGAAGTTCAGTCACAATTCAAAACTGCTCGGGCCGATATCTAAGGTTTCCTCTTCAATAACTAGTGCAAACTTCCGACGTTAGTATTACGCCGGACGATACGCGTATAAAAGATATTTCTATGTGTTATTTTTACAATCAACGATAAACACAATTTATTTTGTTCAGATATTGTTAGTTTACCTACTTATATTTTTATGTCCCTCCTGTTTGATTATATGTATAAACTTGCATTATATGTAACCAGTTACCAACAAGATGTAAATTTAATTAATCTTATGAAATGTTCGCCAACTTAAAGTTTAGAGATTATACAAAATATACCTAATGTTTGAGAATGTTATACCATACCATTGAGTTAGTATTATGGTAAAAAATCTTAAGAAATGTACGTAACGGCTATTTCTATGAACCTACTACATTTGTATTCTCAGCTCTCCTTAACGGCACTTAAGAAAGGTCCAGATATTGTTCTCATTGAGCCTACACAAAGCGTTCCAGTTGGCGATATCTAATTATTGTTGTTCTCGATGTTCTTTGGTAAAATCAATAAAATATTCCGCTAAAGGTGAAGTTATTTTGAACGACTTTAATAGATATTTCTAGAAGAGCATTATGATAAAATAGCAATGTAAATCTAAATTTTGCACAATTTATAGAGACTTATAAAATCCCAATTTCACATAATCAATTTTATAACGATTAACAATTGTTACTTTGTTTATTTCTATATATACCGATAAACGCTCTCTTTTGGTGTTGGACAGTGAAAATTAAATTAGTCAACACAACACATATAATTTGTAATGATATGACAAATTATAACTGTGTCTAAATAATACCTACGTACGAAAACCTACACGTTTTGTAAACAAAAATTCAATTTAGAAATAATATCGATGATATTGATAGTTATAATAAAAATATGTTCCTACAAAATATAGCCGTCAACAAGATAATTAAACTTATTGGAACTTTTCCAATGGTTTATTGATAGGATAAAAAGCCGGAGATTATATCGTATACGAAATAATGTACGAAGCAAGCTCAAATTATTTTTCACTTCAATAATATTAATACATTTAAACTATGAATGTTTGAACTCTAGTTTCATAATTTATAATAGAAGAAAAATGTATGGAAAGTTTGACGCTATTGAGATACACCCGCCCATATCGCAAGCGTCCTTATCACTTCCGTCATACTTTCTGTGTTGAAAATAAAACTTTGTCGAGTGAGAAAACTCTTTACCTACGTCAAAACCATAACTTACCAACTTTGTGATTGAAATAGTTTACAATGTTAAAAATCGAACGGCGTATTTCACTTTTAACTTTCTTAAAACCGCGATTTTCCGAGGTCGGATTTGTCAGCTAAAATATAACTATTAACAAAGAAATTAACGTAGCATTTTTTTTCGTAAAACTTACCGCAATTGACTCGACCGAATCGAACTTAATTATGGAAGCCAAACATTACCAATTTGATCAAAGATTCAAAGCTTGTGTCAATATTTGGCTAATCAAGCAATGCACTCACAAGAACCTGTGTGTACGTGGAAGCAACTAATCACCTCCGTTACAAACATGAAACGATAACCGTAAGTCAATCTCGTCGATAGTCGAGATGCAATTAGACGGTGTCGAGTTAATGCGATACTACCTATGTAATTACGTCATTAGACCATTGTTTGTCGGCCTTAGATGTCTCCTAGAATCTCCTCTGCTTTCCCGTTAATTAATTATATTGCAATCAAAAAGAATTCTTGTAAATTTAAAATCAAATACACTTAATGTTATCTTCTACGTAAAATTTAAAAAAAGTCGATCTAGAAAAATCTTGAATAGGTAATTACCTTGCTTCAGTTTAAAAATTCACATTTAATCTATTTTCTTTTAGTCGTTTCAATATGTTACGTTTACATTTATAATACGAAATATATCCGTCGGGTACAAGCGCACTAATAAATAAAAAATGTACATGTGCTATAGAAAAGAATAAATGCATATAATATGAAGAAACAACATTTATTGGAGCCCAAAAATATCCTTCAGGTTGCAAAGAATTAAATTACCACGGTCTTATTAAATTTACCCGAATGCTTTTGGCATAATAACAGCCTTTGACGTCAATTTAACTTCGGAGCCGGGTTGGAGGATGCATAAATAAAATTAGCCGTCTGTAAGAGTACATACTTTGTCATAATATCTTGAATCTGTAATTCTGTGTCAATTGAAAAAAGTAAGTACTGTGAGGTTGTCTTTGACATAAAAGCTTTTATTGAACCTCACTTTGTGTAGAGGTAAAATTTAATAGACTTTCATAGAAATCGAGCGAAAAAGTTTCGAACATTTTTTATCATTTACGGTATAATATCAGGTGCCTTATTGTCATTTTATCGTACAAATGGCAAACGAGTATAGTAGAGTAGAGTATATGAGTATTAATTAGGTACACATAACATTTGTTAGATTAACAATAGGTCTTCTAAAGTTTCGTAACATTGCCTAGCGCCAGTAATTGTTATTTAGTAATATAAATAAAAATGACAGTCAAGTATTAAAGTTTCGGGTCAGTAATTAAACACCGGCTGAAGGACTGGTATTGTAAAGTGCTTTACATGTATAATAACATACTTCCAAATGTCAACAACGACGCCTGCTTGGAACTAAAATATAATGGAATGGAAGTGTACATTGTACATTCAAAACGACAACAAAACAAGTTACTGCTCGCGCAATAGGTACTATAAATTTAATTAAAACTTTTTCATTTATGAATTCATAGTACCATGTAAATATAATACCGAAAAGCTATATTTTGCTATTCTGTGAATTGAATACCTACACATACTAAACCTTAAGGAATCGTCAAATGAAAAAATATACGAATTTAGTATTATAATAATATGGTATATTTTTACAACACTTATCTGAAACATTAATAATAAAGTTTTCTATGTTTGAAAATCAATACTATGGATTGAAATTCGTACTTGTTTCTGTAAGTGTGCAAACATAGAATATTGCGAATATCTCTTTGATTCATTTCTGAATTCCGAGAGATGCAGAAGACGACTATTCAAAATTCCTGAGACACCTCGTCCCTGTTCCTTTCATATTCTACAGGAACTGTTTACTCCAACGAATAACGATAGATATAATGGCATTGTCCGTTTTCCTTTTAGCTGTCCTTCTACACGTGAAGCGTAGAAATATTCTTTCAGCAAGGATTCGTCTAATTGCTGTAATATGACGTCTGGCGTCCCATTCATTCTCGGTACGAGGACGATGTGCTAATTTATGTGGATAATTCAATTATACTCTTATGTAGCAAGATTAATTGTGAGTCTTAGATTCACGTAGGTTACTTCGTCACTCATCAGTAATGTTAGCGGCTAATTCTTTATCTAGAAGACAACAGTTAAAGGTTATCAATATGGGTTTCTAATGCTTCGTTTGCCAACAATCAAAAAAGTATGCGTGTAATACTCAAATTATTTTATTAAGACGAATAAGATTTCAGATTCGTTTTCAAGATAGTGTCCATCTTAATTACGTCATCGTAGAAACTAAAGAACTAATTTCTCAGTTCTCATTCCACTAACAATTTGCGTAGCAACATTTACAATTTAAAAAGGCGAGGATAACAGTCTTGTAAAGTGATGCTTTTACACGGCAACGGTTTTCAAAGCTGTTGTGCTATACAGCTTTAATAAATATTCGTACCCTTATTTTATATTAAATATAATTTCTTTGATAGTGGCTAACAGTCGTTAAGGAAATACAGACATCACTTAACGTAATCTGCTTAGTTTTCTTACAGATAGACGTTATATTTTCATAATACAACAAACATTTAAATAAATAATATAAAAAATATAAATTTAAACATAATTTATCCTATAATCGTATTAAGGACGAATTTATAAATGATTATTAAACTAATTAAATTGAATTAGATCTAAACGCTTAACCAATCTACTTATTCTTAATCATTAGTAAATAAAATAATTTATTTCTTCGTTGTCTTTAAACATCTTGCAATATTGAAGACCGAGTGAAAACTATTTCGAAGACATTAAAATGGAAATATAAGTCGCAGACGGCTCTTTACTTCAAGTCAGTTAAAGTCATAAATAGAGGTTAACAATAACTGTTCTAACTGAACTATCAGACGGACGAACGTTAATACTCAGAATGAAAATTAACGTCTCTCGGCGATTGATTAGTACGTTTTTGACATTTTCATTACATTGAAACAATAAATTGTATGCTTCAGATGTCGAGGAATTGAGCTAAATCAATTTATGACCAATAAAAGTTCCGACAATTAATTATTATTCATTAAATTATCGCCTTTAAGCAACAAATGCCCTATAGAGTAGAGGACTTAAAATTTGTAATATTGACACGCATTCAAAATACAAGTTATGTTAAAATGCTTATAGATCTAACATTTCAAATACATTGTTATTCAAACAAATAAGTCACTATGCACGAGAATCTCTCTGTAAACATACTTAACTTACAAAGTATTATAGAAGTCGCATTCATAGAAAAGAAAATACGCCTTAGTGCACGTTCAAAGGACATTTCTTTACGACTCAGTTTGAAAAGTTGTATCACAACGGAGATTTAAATATTGCGTATTGTTAACTCTAACCGATAAATCGATTCTGAGAAGATTTATAAAATTTTACCTTTAGTAAAAATTATTACGGTGTTAAGCGTGCCCAAAATAGTTCATTTGTTTGAAGAATTTTAATTGGGTTGCTGCATAAATTTTTGAATTAATTATGATCAGATTGACACGAACAAGGAATTTTACTCACCGACTTCAATAGCGTTATCAAAGATCGAATTATTTTGTTCTAATCTAAATAAGACATTGCGCTTATAAATCACAATATTTGTTTCCTAAGGTATTAATAGAATTGAAAAAATCTTAGACGATTCTACAAAAACATTTCTAAGAAATGTTTTCTGCTTAAGAAATTGGCTAAATGTTTACCAATTACAGATACAATGCTGAAAAAGGTTTGTTTTTATGTTTCTACTCAAAAACAAAACAAAATGGCTTTTAAGCTCATTAAAACCATTCCTCCTTCGCAAATCAAAACAAACAGCGAATGGAACTACCTACTTCTTATCTTAAAAAAATGTCTTAACAATCTAAATCCGGCTCTTTATAAATCATAAAATTAATTATATCTCAAACTAGTAACTTTTTCTTACACATTTTTTCTGTATAGAAAGTAAATAAATTTTAGAAATAGATCAAGTATAAGAGATTTAAAATACGCAAACGAATGAGAGCCCACCGCGGATCGCACTCTAAAAATATGTTGACATTTTTATTAGTATCGAAACATCCAGCTACAATTATATCAGCAGAAAACGAATGCATAAAGCTTTATAACAAATTCCATAAATTTAAACCCAAATCAATGCCAATCAAAATAAATTGAGATCGCCGGGAAAATATCTACGTAGACAGATCACGAAATTACGCAGTCACGAATAGAATTATTTTTTAACAAATACAAGGGTTGTATTCGTTGTTTCGGATCAATGTTCCTCAATTTGTATTAGAATGACAGATATGTGTTGAAGCAAGTCATTGTTATATTTTATAATTATACTATATATATAACAATAATGACTTGGTCTTTTAAAAAAATTATTGTCAATGCCCAATTAACGCCATAACATAGCTAATTATGTTATTCTGTATATTTGTAGCCAGATAACTAATAAATACAACCTCTTATGAAACGCTAAGTCTGCATTTAAATTCAAATTGAACAAAAACACGAGCCAAGCTTGATCTATAAAAACCCATTTAGAAACTAGTTGGAATTTCGTGGAACTATTAGTTTTTCAATGTGCTAAGTGTGAATTAGTATAAAAATGTTCTTATTACGTTCCTTAGAAGTCCGTGCAGTTAAAATATGTATGGTAACTTGTTCTAACGAGTTTTATTATACGAAATTAACTAAGTTACTCTACTTAGTGAACGCTACGTTTAGCCGAGAATTATTAGTGAGAATATTTTTAATATGCTTTTAATAATATCCCATTATATTCTATAGGTATACATTCTATATATTTCTATATTTGTAATTCATATTATGATATTAATTTATGTATACGCAATAAAATGAAAGTTTATTTTTAACGCCAAGGAGTTATTAGATATTTAATTAACTAAACTCAATCCATGTAAATGCTTAAATTCTGTAGACGCTCGACGGTTTTGCTCAGAGTTGCATGATTGGCATTAAGTCTCGTAAACCCTTAATCCCCGTACACGTTGGTACTTTACCAGTGTTATTACATTCGTTTGCATTCACCACCAGGAACATTAATTAAAATAAAGAGCTTTTGAAATGAAACAATTTTTATTAAATGTTTCAGTACGAATTGATCCTGCACATATAATTCTGTATTACAGGTCATAGCAATGTTTTATATTGATTAATACTCTGATTTGCAATAAAGAATAATAATTGTAGTTGTACATATTTGTTTCTCATCACATAGCAGGACGTTATAGTAATTACAACGATTATTTTACTCATTAAAATGTAAATTTTACAAACATTTCAAGCCCACCACCAGTTAAATTCCGAAATGACTATACATAAATTGTTAAGTATGTATTACCAAAAATAAAATATCGTGTTTACGATGAAAAGAGTATTGCATGAAATGTAACTGGCACGGGAACCGTGTTACCAAAGGACCCTTATTAAAATTTATCGATTTGAATATTTTAAAAAGCCCGAAAAAGACGCATAGTACATACAATTTTAAATATTTAGGTTATTTTGTATTTTGCCGGGCTGCATTGATATTTAAGTTTAAGGTTATATTATACATTTTGGCAACTTTTATACATATCGTCAAAGAACAATAAATCTTCAGACATGCGCAGTAAAAACAATAAGAAATACTTAATCACGTGACCAACGATTCCTTTGAGCTTCGAATTACTTGAGACATAGTATACTCGATTAATTTAATGTATATTTTATTTAAAATATTACACATAAAGATTATATCTTGATTTTATATATATCAGTCTATAGAATCGAAGGTGATTCTTGCGGTTTACCGTTTTACAATCTAACTTTAGAACCATATTATACCAGATGGCTCACTAGCTCTCAATAAATATTTTAACATACTGAAGTGCGTGAGCACAGCATTTTAATTTTCACATGAATAAATTTATATCATTTTCATATAAAATCTATAAAAACATTCGCCTTACACTTCAGTCAATAAATGCAATGCTTTTTAAATGTCAATACTTTATAAGGAGTAACGTACCTTATCTTCAGACGGTGAGTGGATTAAAAATGCAACAGTACCCCTGGATAAATAGTTGGTGCACACAAAGTTCCTTGTAGAACGTTTCTAATTGGCTAGCGCGGGCATGATCGAATGAAATAAGTTACACGGCGCGTAAACAGCACAGCAAGGCCGGCGCCGACGGCGACCGTTAGGCGAATATCCCGAGAGAACGTCGTGCACGAACGACCACACGTAATATTCAGATCGATACCGGGACTAACGCGCTCTTCCTTCAAATGTACTGAGCACGAGCGACGAGTCGGATCGACAGAAGACTCTACAGGGACCAGTGAACAAATACTGCCAACGACACGTCAACAATTTACTTGCCAGTGACAAAGCAACGGCCCAAATGACGCTTCTCTGTATATCATTTTAAATCATGAGGTAGGGGGAGTCGCACGAATGTTTGGAGCATGCGCGTACGAGAGTAGGCGCGGCGGAGAGCGGTGGAGAGCGGCAACGAGCGGCGGAGGTGGGTGAGTATGGCGGATCGCGAGGAACAAAGCAATGGCACGCCGCGTTACCGCTGCGGCCGCCGGCTGAGGGTCGCCGAGAAGCCGCACCGTACGCGCGCCGCGACCTTACTACCATCTAAGACGCACGCAACACCATCGATCATCGACACGCATAGTCGCGACCCGCGACCTCCACAACACCTCGCCGCTACACGCTACACGCTACCCGCTACCCGGCAAACCTGTTTAAATATATCGATTTATAGTATTACCACTGCTACGAAAAATCGAAACCTAATTTAAGACGAGTAAACGACCTGCAACAATACGCTACTAATTATATTGTATACTGCCCTTAATACGACATTTTCTATAGCCTTAAATAAATGCTTGTTATCTTGCCGTATACGAAAATTTTCATTACAACTCTTAATGATATCAATTTATCGTCGAACTGACTGATCACACATTGTATTATATCGTATCACTACCTCGGCTAAATCTACATGCCAACAGCGAATAAATTTTATTATTGGAAAAATATTGACCTTATTTTCATTAGAACGATAAACCTATTTCAATTTTTACGTCTAAAACATCTCTTAGCGTACGTGCACTTGTACGAGAAGAGAAAGATTTTTCGCGAAAGTTTATTGCGGAAATACAAAACTGACAAAAAAAATAATAGAATTACATAAAAAATGTCTTTACGAATAAAAATTAATTAAATAATTGATTTCTAACACGTAGAGTGTAACTGCATTGGCATCTGAATGGGAGCAAGTATTGATTTAGTACTTACGTACGGACAGATAGCGCTCGGAATGACAATGAATAACATTTAGAAGGTGTGCGTAAAATAGCATTACTCCTATTTGAGTTTTGTTAGAGAAATCCCTTTACGTATCACCTATTAAATAAACACTTTGTTTTAGATGCCTTACTAAGTTGAAACGATTCTATTTTCTTGTTTTCCATTTAAGAAAATCGGAACAACGGTGGTCAGAAACACATTGCGATGGGACTATCGCACATATTTGAGAAGAAATGTAGCATAAACATAAAAACGTAAGCAGGGATATAAAACTATTTATGACATTTACAACCATCCAACACGCAGTCATATCGGCTTTGGAATCAATAAATTTTAAATCGGAATATGATATCAAAAATTCAGGAAGTTTTCAATGCTATTAGTCTAACCTGTACTAGTACATAGTCTATGCATATATTATAATGAGAAGACGTCTAATTATATTTTGTTTGTTTCTATTAAGTGGGCTACGACACTATTCGAACAATCTGAAATATTATTATACCATTATGAAAACGCAACAGAAAACATATTGTTTAATAACGCGTTTTACAAAACACAAATTCTTTATTAAACGACAATTAATAAAGAAAGTGCAATTAATAACGAAATTCAAATTCAAATCAAAAGTTATACAAAATAGAGGAAAACCTTGTAGAATAAATCACCTCTAAAATTTAGAACGAATTTAAACACAAAGGGCTTAGGACGTTACACAATGTTGCAATAAGAGAAACTTTACTAGAAGCAGACGGAACTTGTTAAAATTTTGAATAGAAGGAAACTTCGACTAACAAGCAAATAATACAATTGGAATTACAAAAAGAATATTTCGAAGTCTCACACTCTATACAGCATTACACCATTAAAAATAAATCGTATCCATCTTTATAAAGTATTTTAATTTATTTAGCCCTCTAAGTTACGCAACTAAGTAATATTAAGAGAATACCACTTCATCATACATATAGCAAAATTCATATCTACACTCAAATTGAGGATAACTGAGAAAGTTTGGCATATAACAATACAAACTTTTGAAACTTCCATATTATCTTTAGAGTTATATCTTAGGATACCTTTCATACTTGTGATGTAGGCATGTCTAAGCCTTATTAAGCACTAGCTGTTGCTCGCGACTCCGTTCGCGTGGACTTTCATATAAACTGTGACCCTCCCTTTCCTCCCTTATAATCCTTTTTTCCTAGATTTTTCCTACAAATATTTTGTTCCGTTCCCGTGGGAATTTTACAATATCCTGTTGCAAATAACCTTTAAGTTTAATAAGGTACCTGCATGCCAAATTTCAAGCTTCTAACTTAAGGTTTAGATTTTTCATACAAAAGGTTTTTTCCGCTAATTCCCGTTCCCGTGGGAATTTCGGGAATTCCTTTCTTAGCGGATGCCTACGTCATAACATCTACCTGCACTGCAAATTTCAGTCCGATTCGTTCAGTGGTTTGGGCTGTGCGTTGATAGATCACTATGTCAGTCACCTTTGAATTATATATATTTAGACAGTATAAATAATTAATAATATACTACGATTATTATTACAACTGTTAATTAATTGTTTTAAAACTATTATGACACGAATTAGTCATTAGTCAAAAACACAAAATACGGCTTAGATACAAAAATTTAAGAATATTTTGATGTAAAAATAAAAAGGGCAAGTAATTCGTATAATTCGCTTACCGCTCAATCCTGAAAGATTAGGTAAATAGATGTCACTCTTACTTCCACCTTTTAGTTCAGCTAACCTCGGGACATGGAAGCTTTGGCAGAGGCTTTTTCCAGTAGCAGAAATTCCGATATCATATTAATGGGAGGATACTTCCAAGTTCATACGAGCGACGTGTTCAGTATACACAAAACAATTTGTCACTATCGATGAAGGAAGCCAGCATCTACTCACAGACTTGATTAAAACCAATATCTGTGATCGTAGAATTCTGTGCAGATAAGTTTAAATCAGTTATTCTCATAATGACAGAAAGACCATTAGAAAAGATACATTTTGTGAACTATTTTAACCGTCGACAGAGTAAGTATAATATAAAACACAACAAAAACAGCAATCCATCTTTACACAGGTAGGTATGGAGCATTTAACTATAGTGATTTTCAGTAACGTATTTCAATAGCCGCTATTTAAGATGTTAAATCGAATTGAGAAGGACCCTCTCGCGAATCTTATCGTAGGAAGTTTTTTGCTAAACCTAGAGGCTCTGAGACATTGGGATCGTGGTAACAGATCAAATCTTAAAATCTTCTACGATGTCGATCTCTTGGTAAGACAATAATGAGTGGGCGTGCGGAATGTAAAAAATCTCATAATTCCCCTCGCGGTCTTCGCTACCGTTAGCCACTAGATACTACTACTAGGTTGCGGAATTATTACGCTCTATCGTTTAGTATCCCGTTGAATCCACTTCGATGATATTCAGTCAATAGATAGATAATTATATATAAACCGACTTTTGTTATAAAAAAGATGCCATAAGAAAATCTTTACCTTATACATCCCTTATGATCATAAAATTACTTTTTATTTTGACCTAATAAAACTAATAGATGAATAATCAGAATGCGTTTTGTATCAAGCCTTGAAATAATTCTATTAAATTTATTTAAAATGTGATGATAACTTGAAAAAATAAACTTAAAAATTATTTTTGCCAAATATCTAATACTACGTTGGTGGATCAAGTTAGATGATTAATGCATCTCACATCGAAACATTTAGATTGTGAATACTAAAGCAAGTGTTTGTATTTTGAATAGCACTTTGATAGTTAAATCAAATTCGTGCGAAATAAATTTCATGTTTTACATCAGACATTGTTTACTGAATATGATTCAGGTGAAATGCTTTTAATATTTAACATATTTTAAAGCTATAAACATTTAATGAAGTATTTTAATAGTAATTACTTAACCCTCTTTATGTACAGTCGAATGTACAATTGCGGTGCGGTAATTCACTCTTTTGAAACATAAGCAAAAAGCTTTTATAATTACATATCTTTTGCATAAATATCAGGAGAGAATTGAAATTGCATGTTATTATGTATCGTTCGTGAAATAAACCGAATGCAGGAATCCAAAAAAATCATATAATAAACTTTTTTACAAGTGTCTTTACCTGTAGTATTCCTAAGTGCAATGAATACAGTATGTATGTATATGTTAGGGAAGAGACTTGCAATTTATTTTAAAAGTACTCTCATATTTAATTTTGAAACAGAGCTTCAAACAAATGAGCTCAATTTCTGAATACAGGTTTTGTAAGGATAACATTGCGTAGTCAATAGTTTGTCGTCGTTCTAGATCTCACTCTAGATAGACGTCATTCAAAATCTAACATGGTGGAACCAACCAAGTTAGCAGACAAGTAAATTTATTATATACTTTTACAATATGGGCATCTATTCGTATTCATACGTAATGAATGTTTTTGGGAATAAGTCTAAATGACTTCACAAAGTGTGATTCTAAGCCATCTCATCCAATTTTTTCACTTGTACTTTCATAAGGTTTTTTTATTGTTTGATCCCAGTAATCGACGTAGTAAAGCTTTATAATTTCTGTATAAAACATGGGATATTTTCGAATTTTTATTTTCATGAAGGCATATCACAAATACAGGACTTTGGTGTTGGAGGCTTGCTTGTGAAAAACGTTTATTAAAGTTCGGTACATGTAAGTGAGTTCCCATACTGTGGAAGTTGAGTGACGTTTGCTTTTGATGTCGGCATTGTGTTCCCTCAGTTTACGTTGGTTTATTTATTTTTTATGCTATTATATATTTGCTCAAGTACCAAAATAAAACTAATGCTAAAATTAGTCATTTACAATATTAGTTCACGTTTGAAATAAATGAGATGCTACAAAAATACATTTAACTTCGTGCCTAATCAATTTATCGCAAATGAGCACATATAAGGCTGAGGAAAGCTTTGGATAATTTTTTGTTGTCCTATCATGGCATGGCATTAACAAATTCATATAAACCTTTACAGGGAGCCCGGACATCAACAACGTTCCCTTGCTAATTTTAGAGCTTTCTGACAGTTATTTATTGCACGAATCCATCAGGAACGAAGACGTGTCGGTTTCATCTTGGTTTGTATATGGCTAATCCTTAAAGACGTATCTATATCATTAGATATACCAAGGTGATATTAACACGGTACTCGATGGATTTTGAATAGATTGATGTAAATGATGTTGCCGGCTCAAGCAACGGATGCACAGCACGATATCACGTTCAATCATGTGCATCAAACTAAATATAGCTTCAACAAACCACCTTTCAGGTAAAGGATCGTATGAAATTATGTCATTTCCCTGCCTACATAGCTCAGTTATAAGAATATCAACATATGCTTTAGTAAACGAAATTAGAGACATGAATAGATGGAGTTTAATATTGTGTACGTGTGTACTCATATTACAGGGTACGAAACTATTCTATATCCATTGTTCGACGATCGCAAATTAATATCGTTAGCTCACACGGGAGAATAACGATCAATAATTACACTTGATTAGGTACAACACAACAAAGGGAAATCCACAAAAGCAAGTTAACATTCGTGAAAATTCCGGTTAAAATACCAACATGTTAAATTTAACAAGTCATTATACGATGCCCTTTGACGTTTAATTTGAATGGACCTAACAAATTCACCTCCACAATACAGAACGCTTAGCAAACGTCGTATCATCAAACAAAGAACAAAGGAAAGGAAAACTGAAAGTTATACATAACAAAAAGGCAAAAGGCTATGACGTGTGTATTGTAACTTATGCCTATGCAATATAACATCAATGGAAATGAAAACCCACTAAAATAACTTGAAATCTGTTACTCAACAAAGTTTTTCAATATAAAATAGCTATGAAAATAAAAATTTATTAATAATAAACTATTAGAAGTTATTAAACTAGAAGCTGCAGCTCCTATTAACAATAGCAAACTTAAGTCGATGCTTTGAATACAGTATCAGGGTTAGATTCACGAAATATCGATTCGGTCTGAAGCACGGTGCTCGGATGACGGCACAACTTGTGATCGCCTGTATTTCTTTAAAAGACTAATTTTTGTATTGGGATACTTTTAGTCAAAATTATTATGTATTAGTTAATAAACGTGTACTTAAGTTTTTAAAAATTGAATTTCTCAGCCAAATATGTTGAAGAGGAATAATGAATGAATAAAAATAACAATTGACCGAATACATATTATATATTTTTATAAAGAGTAGATGTTACTTTAAAGATTACAAAAATTCTATGTAATAGCTGTCATAAAATATAGTGAGAGAATAGTTGATTCATAATTGTATAGTTTAATATTGAAATCTTGCATTTGGAAGTAAATTACGATGTATTTCTAAACAGAACTTGCCGGCGAACATATTCAATTAGGGACACCTCATTGTATGAAGCCCACTACGCAAAACCAGCAGCAACACCACACTTAGCTGAACTACTTACTTAGAAACTGTAAGACGCCAAGTTATCGGTTAGTTTACTAGTATGGAAACCTAGATTTATAGCCGGAAAATTGATTTTACAAAGTTTCTCGTCAATTTAGCGTTTAGTCGTACCAGGGTCTTTAGATCTTTATATTTAAGCTGGAATTGTATATGACGCTTAAAGCGAGGGTTATAAATAAAACAACACAAAGACCCAAACAACAAACACGTATATAGATAGAATATTATATCCAATACTCTCGGGATCTGGACAATCGGAGCTGGCTCTAATCAAGACGAAACAGTATTTGCAGATGTTCTCTTGATTAATTATCTTAGTTAATTAAAGAAAGTTAAATTAAGCGTTACAATAAAGTATAAGCGCCCTGTCAATGGAAAACGGAAAAATGCTCTTCAGGAATATGAAACAAAAGCTTCTTGTTTGTCGTTGAAACTGAGTATTGAAAAGGACACTTGCTTTTTTCATTTGAATATTTCGTCGAATATTAACAGAAAAAAAAAATGTCAAGTAATTAAAAATAATTTATTGCCGTATTCCACCATATTCATTGTGTTACGCATATTTTGAATGTAAGAGGGAACATAAGAATGAAAGTCACAATAGGATAGAGGATACGAAGAAACCAGCCGCACAAATAAATTAAAGTGGATTTGACTCATGAGAATGAAAAAGGGTTCCTCTTAACAAGGAGATAAACAAGGTTTTTTATTATTAGCACACAAATAAGATTATTTCACACCAAATCCAAACAATCTTTACCATTTGAAACTTATTAAATGTCATGTATGATATGATGTCAAACATCGTAAAAAATAGAGTAATTCAAGAAGAAGATATACAGGTACAAGATGTGAGGCCGAGTCACTAGTTTTCTATTAATCTGATTTTTAAGAACTGCCGTTTCGTTGAATTTAAACCGAACGAAAAGTCCCGACACTATTTCAAATAATGTTAATCAAATAACAGACCAGAACAACTTAAGTCTATCGGAATGTAATTTTTCATTTTCCACTCAACCTTTACAGAAATTTCCGTTCCTTGAGATATCTATTCTTTATTATGCTCAAATGTGAGAGCTCTATTGTGTTAAGTTAATAAATAACCTCTGGCCTTCATCATTGTTTTCATTTTATAGTAGCTTTTCATGCTTACGACAATACTGAAATTCGATAGAGCACCTATCACTATCAAAAGAATGGTCTTACCTGACATAACATGAATATCTTGCATTAAGAAGATAATAGGAATTGTTATTATTTGACATTTTATTCACAATTTATGTTTATTTTATCTTCACTTACGCCAACGTGTTATTTGTCGAGTGTGTGAAGTAGAACGGAAATTATAGACTGTCACGCGAATATCAGGCATAAATATATTTAATAGAGGTATGATGTGTGTTAATTATTTGCGCTCGACCAGTCAATTTAATCACTTTTCACCTATAGATTTTTAATTATAAAATAAATTGACCTGGAAAACTCATCTTTCATGCCTTTATCGGCACTCGATTCATTTTTTAGATGAAATTATGTTGTATATTTATTATAATCAAATTGATCGCTTTTTGTTTGAGATTATATAAAGACATCGGTCTACAGTGTTTGTTCTGACTAAATACCGTAAGCGATTATAGCGAGAAACTTAATAAAATCTGAAGAGGCCTTAACATAGCGTCATTCCATCGTATTAGAGGGAATGTAAAGCCATTCCATAGGATCGCGATGAGTTCGATTAATAAGCTCGAGCGTACACAAAGAGAGCCGTCTTGACGGATTTACTGAGAAATGTTCTTATTTTTCTTGTCAAGAGCTTGGAACAAAAAATACGCGAATACAGCAGTTGTAATATACGAAGATGAAGTTTCGCGTCTTGGCTCTCCAGTTACAACTTGTACATGTTTATTAATTTCATTATTCAAGGATACACAGTACACACGCCCTATACAAGATTGGATTATATTTTTATAACTCTCGAGAGAATATTTTATTACGTATAGCGTAAAAACTAAAAACGTTTGCTTTTCTTTTTAGAATGTAAACTGGCAAGAAAGATGTTGCAGACAATTTTGCATATTTTTTTACGTATTAATTATTAGTCGTATCTCGGCGGGGCTACATATAGCCTAAAAAGACATATCTTTTTGTGGTCTAGTTTAAAGCTGGTAACGCCTGTGGAACTATTCCACATATTAGAAAAAATAGGACATGCAACATAATTCACTAGGTTTTTTTAAATCTCTATGTTACTTCACAATACCTTCTAGAACAAATAACTTGGCCAGCTTATACAAAAAGTAGGTCAAGAATAAACCACAACACATTTTTTCATTACCTACAGGTCAAAGTTTAGATAAACAGTCATGAAAAGTATGTAAAAGCATTTTCTGCATGACTGACGTAAAAATACCATTAAAATATCTCAATTCGACTAAAGCTAATATGTAAGAAACAACTTTTAAGGATATCTTTTATTAGAACTTCGAGAAAAAAGTTTCTAAGTACACCTCCGATTCGATTCTGTGCCTTGTTAGTTACTTAACTCACACGAGATTTATGTTCACAAATTAAGAAAAATGTCGGTCGAATAGCACCTCGTACATGAATATTGTAAGGAACTATTTATATTTGGTCTTGTCTTAAAAAGGAATGTATATCTTTCTATGGAAATTAAAAAACTTCTAGTTAAATCGGATTTAGTTTTCTACTGGGTTTTAATAATAATAACCTATAAAAAGCTTTTAATATATATCAAATAGGTAAGCCATACTCAAACTCAGTCTCATGTAAATATTACATCATGCACAGTATTAGAATATTCTATCCGCATAGAGTTCAATAACTGCAACGTTAAACGTCAAATATTTTCCGAGAACCGATTGCAGTTTCCCCCGTGGCGAGAGTCCTTTACTATATGGAAATGACGATTGAAATGTTCGCATTTCCATATTCATTCAAGTTTTGTGTGTCATACAACTATGTAAGGTACATAGTGCATTCAAATAATCATATTACAAAAGGAAAACATATACCATTTGACGACTCTGATTTCTATAATGTCTTGTAATCATTAATTGATTGAAATAAATTCTTATATCCAGATCAGTACCGGGAATATATATTGCAAACGATCGAAAAGTAAATTAAGAAAATGAATAACATTAAATGAAGAACAGACGTACTTAACTGTAAATTAAAAAACATACAACAAAGTAAAATCAGCAAAAGCTTTAGATTACTTTCTCAATAGAATAGAATTCTATATCAATTTAATTTCTTACCCTGAAGGATCATATAACGAAACTATGTCAAGATTCATCTATCTAATCCCTTTAATTGTGTTGACAGGAGAATAAATGGAAAGATCATATGATCGCTCCGTATACTCCTTCATATGGAGAGCCATAACAAAAATTTATAAACCTTCGTAGGATTCTAAACGAGAGATAGATTGGATTATTTTACGACCACATTTTCGCCAATTTATAAACTTACCGAACTCAATAATAAGTAAGAAATTACCAAATCCCATGTGCGTTGAATAACTGTCAACATAATCTAATGGTCCGAGCGCCCACTATTTATTATTATTTTTTTTATTTTTGCATCAAAATCTTAATGCGGTTCACAGAATACATCTACCTACCAAGTTTCAACAGCATAGCTCTTATAGTTTCAGAAAAAAATGGCGGTGACATACGGACGGGCAGACGGACAGACAAACAAGATGAATCTATAAGGGTTGCGTTTTTTGCCATTTGGCTACGGAACCCTAAAAATGAAGCATCGAAGAATTAACGTGAAGTTAAGTGATTATTTTGGGAGCTTTAAAGCGTCTGATCAGCAATACGGCCGACGGAAAGTTTCTGCCAGTATTGGCGACTTATTTATGAGGGTATTGCCTAAAACATATGTGAAAATCAGCCACTAGAGAATTCTAGTGGCTGATTTTACATAAAAAAATTATCTATCTCAAGTGAATACTTGAGATAGATAATTTTTTTATGTACTTTCATTACGTGATATCTGAATATTGGCCTACTGAGCAAGCTAGCAGGTAGGCATACGTTATTAGTACATACTAAAACTACTCAATCGTCCACGTTTCGTTCACTAGAAAATACGTGACGTCTGCTGGCCCTGGGATCTTGATCTATAATCAGAGATCAGTGTGTTATTTGCCATATTTGGTTAAATTTATAAATTGGTGAAAATAAGGACAGTTCAAATCTATACTAATATATAAAGCTGAAGAGTTTGTTTGTTTGTTTGTTTGAACGCGCTAATCTCAGGATCTACTGGTTCGAATTGAAAAATTCTATTTTTATTGAATTGACCATTTATCGAGGAAGGCTACATGACATCACGCTGCGACTAATAGAAGCGAAGATATAATGGAAAATATGGAAAAAAACGGGGAAAATTATTCATCTTTGAGGGCTTTCTTTGCATGCGCTGCAAAAACGGTTCAAGATACAAAAATAATGTGTATGGATGAATTATTCCTCTTTAAATGATCTTAAAAAAAGTCCGCGACATTATATGTCTATCTTCTAAGATTGACTTACTATAACATAATAATAGAAATAGATCCGACGAACAGCTAGTATTCGTATATAACAGCTAGTTTTAAATACATAAATCTCCACCTTTATGACACATTTGAAAGACCCGTTCAAAACAACAAATATCGCATGATTGAGTATGTTATTATATTTACGTAACATGCAAAAGAGCAATTTCCACGTCGACCATATTCAACTTGTTTCATTTTGCTTTGCATATGTTTAGATGTTGACGCCAAGAATTACTGCATAACATGTTGCTAAATTTTGGCAATTTTTAATTGTTTATAATAAAGTTTCAGCATCTTATAATCACAATTAGAACGTGAAGATATTGTACCTATTGTTTTTATGAATATATCCAAATATGTACAAATGATGACGCATAAAGTATGGGCTTGATCAAGGCGTACCGGGAATAATTGGCGTATGCGTGCTAATAAAGCATAACAAACTCGAAAAGTGGATAAAGGTTATATCACCTAATTTAATAAATTGAAAAGTTGTTTATTACAATGCTGCTAAACCCTTTGTCGGGGAGCCACAGTATGCCTAGGTTAATATCTGCTTCTAACTATGATTAAATTAAAATAAAAAAAAACTTTATAAAACCAATTATACTTGTTAATATATTAGAGTTAGGTAAGACTTCGACAGAAATAATTAATTAGCTATTTCCCCTATATTCTGTTACTAATGTTGAAACTTGTTGAATTACAAATACCTAACTGCCAATGTTGGAACTTGTTGAACTGCAAAAATACATTAAAGTGTCTTCCAAATCTCAAAATTCTACAGAATATATTACGACGCGATGTTTACGTATTGTTTCGTGAAGCCTGAATTATATTTTTGTGAAAAAATCGGAATCTTAAAGAAAACAATGAGACTTCTCATACATGTCTAGAACAGAAAGTGACTAACAAGGAATGGTCTGCCGTAAATAAAGGATCCCATAGTTTGGCCTTTATTCAAAAAAATTTAACCACTTTATTTTATCAGCCATATAAAAAAGATTATACAGATAGTACGGATCTTACTACTACATAGATATACCACTAATATATTTTCTGAATATAACAACATAATTAAGCGAAATAAATAACTCAGGGTCACGATTTAATCATGTTGATTAATGGATATGTAACGGCTAAAGGAAGGTGTCAACAAAAACTTAGGATTACTTGCCTGAACTTGTTTAATTAACGTTCGATAATTAGATGTTATTATACTATTTTTTTTATTCTATGAAGTTGTGAGACGAGCTGGACGCCCTCGTGACGGTAATGCTATGAATGTGATCATTATAACAATACTGAAAAATTAAAAAGGGTTATATAAAAGATGATATTTTCTTTCATCTTTTAACTAATCTTTAAACTTTAAACTAGTGAAAAATTTCTTGGTTAGGAAAGCTTAATCATTTTTAAATTCCTTTTACCTTTTCTTTTGATTTACCTGATTACAATATTTCTATGATAATCCACCTTTTCAAAGACCTCTTTATTATGAGTGAGTAAATAAAATTAAAAACTAAAATTTTCGTTGACTGTCGTCTTCGCTTTTGTACTAATAGAAGCTTTTAACGCTAAAAACATTTGAGAGCTGTCATATTATGTCTTTCTTTTTTCTGGCCCTTATATTAAAATCTACCGCGTCTCCCAATTATTACCTTAACGTATTCAATTTATTTTCCAAAATAGTATTCTTGTAGTAGAATCTTGGTTGTATTTGTGGAATGCTAAGCTGTAATCCGGATAATAAAGCACAATACTGCAAGCATCGTTACTAACACAACGAATTCAGAGAAATTATGTAACGTTAAGCATTCTTCACCGCCGTGAAATATCTAGGACTCAGAATTTAATATGTGGATATATAAATGCAACATCTATTAAGAGCGAGAACAATAAACATAATGGAAGTCCGCATGTATTCCGGGACGTACCTACCTACTTCTTATATTTTATAACATTTATTATTCGTTAAATATAGTAGAGAAAGAATGTATTCTTATATAATATTAGTGTTACAGCAAACGCGGACATCATTACCGCCCCTTAAGAAGAAAATATAATAACGTAATTGCATTGACATGTTAGAAATGTAATTAAAATTAAAACGTTAAATTCCGTATACTAGAGTTTGTGTTGGCGATTATGAAAAGAATATTTATTCCTGTATCATGAAACAAATGTTCCATTGGTTTTTTTTTCTTTCTCAATCGATATTTTCAACATTATAGATCTCAAATGTCAAGACTCTTCTTTCTAAAGCGCAAGTCCAGAGAACTTTTGCTACTACTTCATTCAATAAATTCGGTCAAGTACGAGTTAAACTCGCATAGAGAGGGTTTCTCGTTTCCGTAACATCATTCGGATTTGCTATTTTGTAACACTATCGACTTGTTATAGGATAGCTGTTATGTATAGTCTATATTGTATGTATTTATAAATAGGCAAATAATGTAGCAGTTGTAGCGACACTGTTGCTATAGTTCTTACTAAGACATTAAAACTTGAAAGTAAATATTTTTTTACAGATAGGTATTGTGTACCTATATTTAAAACAAATAAACGCGATCGACCTTTTAAAAAGATGTACGCTCTCTTCTTGATATTTTTTGTCATACGTGATCTGATGTTTTAATTTTTGTATTATCCTTTTAAACATAACATTATCGTAACTTCTTTCATATGATCAATTTGAAGAAAACAATGGTTCTAATCCAGCATGCAACTTCTGATTGCACGTCGTGAATGAAAAGCAAGTCTGAAAAGCAACAGATCAATTACAACTACGCGTCGCCCAGATTTTCAACCTGCCAATGTCTCAATTTCAGTTTTGGCTTACCGGCAGACTGGCAGATTTGGGTCAGATAAACATGTTCCATAGTTTTCCCAATTTGAGAAAAAAATATCAGATTCAACGAAAATAAAAGCATTAAAATATCTCAGGACTAAATAAATGCATTTAGTATTTTATATTTATTTATGCAATTGTGTAGTATGTTTTATGCAGAAATCTATATCATATTTGAAAAACTATTGATCTTAATGAGTCGTCATATTTAAACTAAAATATGATATAAAGAAATGTATACAATCTAAAAGTCCAAATAAATTCTTGTTACATAGAATAATAATAAAACTACAATTACGCCTGACTATTGAATAAACCCAATACCGCAATTTTAATATCATCGAAAACAGATAAAGAGAATCTTGGTGTGGGATTTAAACCCATACAAGACTATTTAAAAGCTTTTTGCTCAACGAGTCACTAGCGACATCTTTACTTGTACCGAATTATACGAGATTCAGGTTCACATAAAATTGAATAGATGTCGTTTTATTCAAGCGGAATACCACACTAGCGCCATCTACACCTGTATGAAGAATTAGGGAAAAAATCTTACTTATAAATTTTTTTTTAAATAAACCTTACTACACATTTATGACTAATAAAAATCTTCCTATTTAGTTACTGCTAATAAACATAGAAAAGTGTAGCACGTGTGCGTCTGCAAAAATGGTCGAAATCTATGTACCTAGTACTACAATAAACGCATAGATGTCGCTAACAACTGCCCTATGTTTGTAAGCTGCTACTTTTAAAACTTAGTAAATTGAATTGCAGTAGCTAGACTTTTAAATAAATAATTACTGTCACAACAATTATGATAATTACTAACATTATTCCGTAACGCGTCGATGGTAGCCTCTATTAGTGTAATCTAAATTTTCCATTTGTATACTTTTGTACTAGAGTTGTTACTAGGAAACAGCCTTCAACGATCGTTCTCACTGCTTACACGAGTATGACCAACATAATTTAGTTACCGTACTTATAGTCGGACCGCAGTTAAGTTTACGCACAAGAGCCTTGCATTTAGAAATCAGGTTGAGTGGGTAGTTTTGTAAATACAAAATACGACGTTGAAGAGCGTTAAAATGAGAATTAAATGAAAATTCAGAGTCATAGCAGTTTTAAAATGCCAGCATTAATTATATAACGGTGGAAATAGAGCAGGGTGATACGCAATGTGCAGCCTTAATACATTAAGTTAATAGCGTATATTGTAAGAAAACATTTCTTAAGAGTCGAGAAACAATAAACAAAAAGTCACTATTGTTCAAACTCATGAAAGAAAACGTCGTGATAAAACCTGCACGTATACAAAATGAAATAAGATTAAAACAAGGACATAGTAATGTTTAATAAAAGTTAAAAACAAAAACTAACACTTAAAAGATTATCAACGAAACGTCCAGTAACTGTTTAAGCGCGAAACTGGGTAGTTATTCAGAACATGTACACGACCACATACAAATATATTCAGTTAGGTTCAATATTAGCAGTAATCACACAAGCAAACATACTCGTGTACAAATACGATACAATACGAGTGTATTGGTACAACCAGCTACTGTTAGTATCCACTATGTACTTTACATGTATAAAAACTACAAATAAAATAGATAGTTATAATTAAAAGATTCTAAGTCTTTCAAAATCAAAATCTATTACTATACTGAGTTTGCTGTGCGCCACCAATTCCAGTAGATTAATTTGAAGCTCGCTTGACCAAAATAATTGAAGACCTACGACAACATCGACAAATATTGTAGACTTGTAGAAGCGTACAATAAGACGTATATTAATGTGACATATTAATAATAGCTCTTAATCAGATCATGGATAAACATATCCATTCTTGTATCCACTGACGAGACGACATCAGTCGTCACATTGCAGCTGACGCTTCCTAAATCGTATTAGGAACGGTTCGACCGTGTCCTACGATGCCACTTGCCAACTTTATTTGAACTTTACAATTGGCACAAGTCTGCGTCAGATGTAAGCTATATCAAAACTATGCGGCGCCATAATACAAGACGACTTCGCAGACTGGCTGTTGTCCAGACCACGGCGATCACAAAATATATCCACAAAATTTAAGGAGTAACGAAAGCAAATCAATACTATAGCCAAGTATGAGAATTGAATTATAATCAAAATTCTACATACAAGATAATACAATTTAAAAGATCCTACATTCATTTTTTCGATTTGAGGACAGAAATGAGATTATAATTAATTAAAATAAGTTGATTCTTCCTTCCTCTATTTAAAATTCAGGCATACAATATCTTTACCTATAAAATCCATGTGTGTTTTTTCCTGTGTTTAATTTTTACATTAATTTTAGATTTTTTGGTTAAATATGTTGGATATTCGTAATGATATTCGTTTCAAAAAGCACAACATATGCCTTCAAGTTAATAACTAACTCTTTCATTTCTTTTATAATTCACAAAAATGTAAATTATAATTGAGATAATAAAAAAATACATTTTCTTTTTTAATTTGCAATTACAACCTCATCAAAGAATCGGAGCGTACCTTAATGTAAAACAATAGGCACTGAAATAAATTTTCCTTTAAAGATGAATGTTTAGCCAGCGGCATCGCTGTTATTGCTTCTAAGACTAGCTTGCGCCTTGATGACGACGCCTGGAGCGAAGTTGAGAATATGCTGTTCCAGTGAAATACAAACAGAAACTTTTTTTTTCCCCTTCTTAAAGTCCCAATACAAAAATGGCACACATTATCATAAAGAAAAATTGTACTTTGAAATAAAAATGGGTATGTTCGGACATCGATTAGCTAAAACTAATATTAATACATAGTTCTTTTAAAACTATCTCATATTTGAAAATAACATTATGTTACTTAATCGAAATTTTAGAGATCGAGTGTACAAAAAACATAAATATCGCCCAATTCAGAAACTCTTTTCTTGTAGCACGGTTTAAATTTTAGCTGAAGAAACGTATCAAGCTTATTATGCTTTCTTTCTCACTAAAGACGTGAAAAGAAGTTCAACTAAAAACCCTAATCTACATTCTTAAAAAGGAAAAGTCAGTTTATCCGCAGGCATGCTATAAAAAGTTATGAATCAATACGAGATGAGAACACTCATTATAATTTGGAGTCGAAGCATATGACTGTGGCGGACAATTCTGATGTCATACACGGGCGATTGTACAGTACGTACCACGAGTTTCATGACATCACATTTCAATTTATTTTTAGAGCTCGCCTGAGCCTTAAAATAATTTCCATGTAGTCGTCACTGCGCCAAACAATGCTCCTATTTCTAAACTATCTATTTGCAGTTCGAAATCTTCAATTCAGTATCAAGTTTTAAATATCCAGACCTATATAAAATCAAATATAGCCCGTGTCCTACCGACTTTAATAATTTATTCATAATCTAAATGTTAATAGCATTTTACAATTTATTTTTTTTATGCTTTTTAGTTGATCATTCTCAAAATGCTATGTACGAAATGACGTATGTCATACTTCTCATTTGATGCTAACAAAAAGGTCGTAAAACGAACATTATACTATCAACATAAACATTTTTACGGCCACGCACTTTGACGATGCGAACAATCATCCAAAACGGTACAAAACTGTTATTGAATAGATCATAAAAAATAAGTTTAGTCATAGTTGAATGACGGCAAAACATTTCAATCAATCGCTGGAGAGAATTATAGTGTAAACGTAAACAAAGCATAAGTATTAACGTACTAACCGCTGTACAGTTTCAACGGAAAAATAAGTCTTTCATTGTAAACTGAGCTAATGCTTGATTTTTATTAAGTTGTAGGAGTTTGTAATTTCCGTATTTTATTTTCGGGAATAACTGAAAAATAGCGATAACCGTTTTGAGAAAACATTTCGATAGAGCTTCGGAAGTATACTATAAAATAGATATTTTTTTATTTTACATACCTACACTTTATATGAGTGGACATGGGACATTTTTAAAAATTCATTTTATAGAATTCCATAGTATAAGGAATGCAATGTAGGTCAAGAAATCTAATAAAGACCCTCAAATTTTGTTTTAACTACTAAATATAGTATTTAACATCCCATTCATCCAAAAATATAATTAATAATGATAAGGTTTGGAATATGAAAGAGTTTAACGAGAGAAGGAATATGACAATTACAAATTTTAAGTAATGAAATTACACTCTGTTAAGTAAACTATAAAATTGTTCAAACTAATTAGGTGGGGTAATTTAGAAAGAGAGTAAAACGAGTAGGTAATTCGTATCGTGTCTGATAACAGTGATTGCATTCCATTGTATTGTCTTTTTTAGATTGCTTTTCTCACAAATAAGTGTTAATTTTTTACTTATCGCACAAAGCTCACTTGTATTGTTTGCACTCTTGTTTGATACAACAATTATAATCGAAAATAAGAAATGTTTGTAAAATACCAAAAGAACAAATGTTAAAAACAATTGGCATGTATTTGAAGTTCACTAACAAATTTAATAATATAAATAATAAAAAAAAAGCTAAATAGAAATTGCAACTATACAAGTTGCATTTTCTAATAATACTTTGAAAATGTACCAAAAATCAATACAATACTTTTTCAATAACATAATTATGTATCAATTACTTCTTAAATTTGAAAAGATCAACATGAAGGATATATTGAAATACTATAGTCTTGTTTCAACACTTAAAAGGTAGAATAAGTTTAAGCGGACTGCTTGTACTATTCTCCAATAAAGCGTGGCAATTCAACCCTATTAGTTGTTTGCAAAATATTGGAAGCTTGTAGGTATAATGTATTTTATCCACTAATGAGATGCCTTATATGCCATCAAACCATGTTTTCTACATTAAAGCATTATTTCTATGATATAAACTTACTAATTGGTAAAAATTACTATATTTAATAGTAATGTATAATTTTCCTACCAATAAGACAATAATAACAATAATACAATTAAAATGGAATCATGGGAAGCGCTTACCTTTATATAAAAAAGGGAATTCAATTATTTTTTTTGGATCTGTTGACTTAAAAAGTAAAAGAAATATTTAAAAATATATATACTCTATACGAAAAATATAAATCAACTTATAAGAAAATTATAAGAATGTAATATGTTTAAATGTTTATTACTATTTATTAAAAATTAATTTATTTGAACATAATCAGACTTCTATAAAAATAGAATTTTCTTGTTATTACAGACTTGTATATTGCATGATTCAAATAATGGAACAAAATCTAAATACAACCACTTAATATGGTTTTCAAAAACATAAAAATCAAAATTAAACTAATACAGCCTTCCTAAATTTGTGGAATTTTGTACCACAGTTTTATTGTTAACAAAGTAAATCATAATACAAATAGAATTAAATTAACCTTAATTGTAAAATAACATGAAAAAACTTACCAAATATTGCAGCATGATGTTTGAAGTTTGTAGCAGCCACACAAACATTCAGAGAGACGAATTTACAAAACTGTCTTTGGGTGTTTATCAGTACATAATTATTATACGAAAATTATAACACGAAAAAGTTTTAACATACATTTTAACATAGATAATGTTAAATGACATAATTTAGCGTACAAAAAATAAAACTTAACACAAGTTACAATTATTTTACAAACATTAGCTACTGTAAATTATGATAATTGGAAAAATATTGTAAATATCATAAATGTTATTTTTTATTAGAAATAATTTTCTTCTACAAGCGGATGTCTTGACAAAACCATGTGTTTGAATAATTCTTACTATAGTTTTACGTATATTATAACAAAATATTGTAGCATGTTTACCCATACAACATATTCAAAATGAAATAAAAGAGAAAAACAATTCATGTATCTACAATCTTACTTCGAATATAAAATTATGTTTTTGTACCTACATAGCGACAAATCACAATTCACTTTAATAGTTCTCTATAACACTATATAAAATAACAATAATTTTTATTAAAAATGCATTTCATAAGTATTTATTATAGATTTCAGAATTGACAAGTAAATCAAATTATCTCGTACTGCATTTTGTAGAAATCTACGCCATATTTGCAAACCCATGTGAATTGCCAGATATGAAAATTTTACTTTTTCGTAGAAATTTGAAGGTTTTACAGCTGAAGTCTGAACTTTAATTTTAAAAGAACTCAAACAAAACTACTCATATTGGAATACTGTTTGCACTTTTGATGTTATCTATATATTATATAAAAGAAAGTCGTGTTAGTTACTTCATTTATAACTCAAGAACGGCTGAACCGATTTAGCTGAAAATTGGTAGTTTAGAGCCAGGAGAAGGACATAGGATTTTTATTCCTTTTTATTGAATATTTTTTTTTATGAAAGTTACCTAAAAAATAAAGATTGAGAGGGTAAAAGTATAATTTTTAACTGATGCAAGTTACAGTAATTCTAGACTTATTTAAGTAGCTAAATTGCAAAGGCGCCTGAATTAATCATTAAATTTATTTTTCTCATAAAACTACTCAACTTCTATTTATACTACTAAATTATATTTTTTAATATATTGAATAGGTGTACTATTTACTACCAAATTTAGTTTTGACGCTGTCTAATTTTTGACATTTCATATACTCTTTGGTTTAGTGTTGAGAAAAAATATTTCTGAAGTTTGTTAGTTATAGATCTGAGATTAATCACCAATACGATACATTGGATTGAATCGATAAATTTATTTTGTTGATAGAAACTTATTATCTTATAGTTTTAAAGAGAACAATATGCTGCTAATTGAGTTTTTTTATCAATTAAATTAAATAAAAGTTTGTGAACTGGAATTCTAATTCGTGAGAATTTATTTTTTGACGATAAACACAACCACAGAAAATCGCCAATCGCCATTGCCAATTTGTCAAAAATTAACATACCTACCTAATATATCAATCGAAGTGCATCCCTACAAATCAATATTCTAAATAGTATACACGTATTTCGAAGCGGTGCTTAGTTTCAGTTTTCAGATTTGTTTACACAAATCTGCTGATATTAATAAGTTCCTGTTTATATATATATGCGTTTGGTCCATTTTGATTTTATTTAAGTTACGCCTTGTACCTGAAGTCTGACAATGAAATTTTGCAAATGAAACAGTCGATTTTTTAACTATGGGTAATGTGTTTTTTATTTAGTGTGGTTTTCTATTAAAAGACACAGTTTTTTACTAAGTTTCGATGTATTTTATAGAATCCGTTACTGATGAATACGAAGCTTTGAGAGAATTTTTACTAGAAGCAGAATTACAACAGTACTATGAATTATTCAGGTAACATTGATTATTCCAACTGTTGCTTTGCGAAGTTTTTATTATTGTTATATTTTTTTGTGTGCAAATTTAGCCAATTGAGATAATTTGTTACCGCTATGCGAAGGCATTTTCTTGTTATTATTTTGCTTTGAATTACTCTCTAAAAATGTTATGCATAATACAATTATTTCATTTACACATTTTTTCCAGAGACATATTGAAAGTAAGTAAACTATCTCAGTTAAAATATGTAGCAATTGAAGACCTAGCACAAATTGGTTTGTCAAAACCAGAACAAAGGCGGTACAAGAAACTATATACAAAATATTTCCCTAATAACTATATGACAAAGATTAAAAAGCTTCTCAGTACAAATAAAAGAAATGAACCTGTAAGTTTGTAACTAATCATTCTTCTTTATGCTTTGGATAATTATATTAAATGCAAAATAATAAACATTTCAGTTTAATCATGGACTTAGTTTGAATGCTGTCGACTTCCAACAGTTTTCTGAAAATAATGTGAAAATGTCGCCTAAACATATAATATCTATAGAAGATATAACTATTAATAAAGAATTAGGTATGGGACAGTTTGGTGTTGTACAGCAAGGCACTTGGGCTACTGGTAATCAACGAGTAAGTGTTTTACATACGTTTATACTCTAAACTATTATATTAAGAAAAGATTTTATTGTTTCTCATAATAGCATAGTCTTCAAAAGTATAGGACAGATTCTTGTAAAATTATCTGAATGCATGAGATATAGACGTGAGCTACAGGATGAATATTAGCTATTTTGCATTGCATTTGTTCAAATGTTTTACAATGTCTCAATGATTTTAAATTGACTAAATTAAATTGTATATGTTATACACACCCCATTGGAAAATGGTCAATTTAAAAATGCAGTATTGTGTCAATGAAATTGGTTGCAAAATAAATATTTATATTATATGTTTATGAACAACCAAATGTAAAAGAATTGCTATAATTAACCTGTTGTAAACCCTTTATTATACCAGCACCAAGCCTGATGGGCTGCTAGTGCTTAATAAAACAACTGTGTGCTTTATTTTCCAATACATGTATTATTTTCAGCTTCAAGTAGCCATTAAATGCCTGGGCAATGAACGAATGACGTCAAATTCAACAGAATTTCTTAAAGAAGCAGCTGTGATGCATAGTATTGAACATCCCAATATAGTTAGACTGTATGGTGTTGTATTACATCTAGATTCCTTAATGTTGGTAAGTAAAGTGATCATGAATTGTACATAAAGGCATTGATTTATTTTGTATTTCTTATGCCCAGTGATTTCCCTTATTTACCTGTATAGAATTCAATCCCAATTATAAAACTCTCAATTCAACTGTTTTGTGTCGACAGATTACATTAAAATTGTATAAGTAGTTTGGACATAATAGCTTAAGATATTGTTAGTGACTTTTTCATTTATATAATGTTCAACAAAAACAAAGCTTATATTCTTGAGAATTTGTATTATGTAAGAATTGTAGTTAAATATTGTATGTATTTTATAAGAAATTTTTACTATTTCAGGTGACAGAGTTGGCACCTCTTAGGTCTCTTTTAGAATGCCTCCGTGAGGTAACATTCCGTAGTAACTTTCCAGTGCAAAATCTTTGCGAATTTGCTGAACAAATTTGTGATGGAATGACATATCTAGAAAATAAAAGACTGATTCATAGGCAAGTAAATAAACTGTTTATAAAGTCAATCACCCACAATTGTGTATCTTTTATTATTAAAATGTTCTTTTTTTTCAGAGATCTTGCTGCAAGAAATATTTTAGTTTTTAGCAAGGATAGAGTTAAAATATCCGATTTTGGATTGTCTCGGGCTTTAGGTGTTGGTAAAGATTACTATCAAACTAACTATAATGTGAATCTCAAACTACCTGTAGCCTGGTAAGTAGCTTTGTTCATTGGTAACTGAAGTATACCATTTGTAATATTTTCTTGAATCTGTATGAGCTTGAATGGTGGTGAGATTTCCACAAATTTGAACATAAAGTAGTTCTACGCATTAATTGTTATATTTCTAGTAAATTCACAGCTTTTAATACACTGCGTAGAAAAACAGATATAATTTAGAATAGGACATAGAAGGTTTAAGGATTTTAAAATAAATGGTATCATTTGCTATTCAAGCTTAGACAGGATCTGCTTGTTTGAAATATTTTTGATATTCTAAAAACTGATATTTTTCAAAGGTGTGCGCCCGAATGTATACTGTATTTACGCTTTACCTCATCGAGTGATGTATGGGCGTTTGGAGTTTGTTTGTGGGAAATGTTCACCTATGGTTTTCAACCTTGGGCAGCTTTTTCCGGTCAGCAGATTCTTGAAGCGATTGATGCCCCAAACTTTCAGGTTCGTTCTTCGACTCTGCTTATAAAACATTATTATCAAAGTATTTATCATTCTAATAAGTATGTGTATTATTTGTAGAGGTTAGAGCGACCAGAGTGTTGTCCGGATGCATATTATTCCCTAATGTTGGAATGCTGGGCTCATGATCCCAATGAAAGACCTAAATTTAAGGACTTGAAACCTAGATTAAAACAAATAAGACCTGAAGAGGTGAGTTATAATTTACAATTGGCACACTAATATGGATTAAAAGCCCATTCTCACTGCGCTGGGCATGCGTGTTGGTGAGAGCAGTAGATGATGGTGGAGTAAAAGATAAAGTAGAGATGCTGCTGCCCATCTCTCCTCATTTGTCCCTTAGTCGCTTTCTACGACACCCATGGGAATCTTCCCATGGGTGTCGTAGAAAGCGACTAAGTAATACTTACTTCCCACGGGCTAGAATAGTACTCCCCCATAGATATGGGGGAGTACTATTCTAGCCCGGCACTCCACGGGTAATATAATAGTACTCTATAATAGTTATTGGTAAAAAGATAGACTACATTTCTCCCAGACAAATCAAAAAGGGTGGTATGCCAAAAAGGAAGAGTAGTGGGAGGCCTTAGCCAAGAAGAGGGCATCAGAAGACCGCCCTACCATAGTTTAAATAATAAAAACAATTTTAAAATCTAGATTTATATTTGCTATCCCATATTAAAGTATTTAATTCTCCTTTATTTTTGATGATTAATGTATCTATATTGTTGGTCATTTGAGTGCTCTTTCTTACAGGTGCAAGCAACTTGCAACTATCAGAAACCCGAAGAGGGTAGACGGAGTAATTTCCTGGAATACAAACAGGGACAAAAAATAACTGTACTGGGAAAAGAGTTAGTATAATAATGCTAAAGTAGTTGCTTGTGTAAAGGCGCATGTAGCTATATATACATAATATATAGTAATAAGTGAGATTAACCATTTTTCTCTGTGATAATTCTTTCTTAGATATAGATAGCTAATTATATTTCATTAATAAATCAATTGTATTTATAAATAACCCTTAATAGCTTTGTACGTTGTAAATAATTTCTTAATACAATTTAAGGGAATTCACCAAAACCGCTATGTGGTATGGAGTCCTTCCCGGTGGTGCTTGTGGGATATTCGATCCAAACAATACAAAACCTTTCGTCAAAAATGAGGTAAGACTTTGAAAACAACGAAGAGGATATAATCATTATGTGTTTTTCATTGCCTTGCTTTTCTTGTCATGAAACGATCACACTAACATTTTTCATACTGTGACTATCCAACCCTTGTAAAGTTTTTGTTGATGACCAGACAGTGTAATTGAATCACAGACCGAAATTCAATTCCTTTACTTTTTTGATGACAGTAAAATTAAAAAAAAAAACTGGCCTGTTAAAAAAAAGAAAAAACCCTGGTCATAAACAAGACAATTTTGTACCCAGAGATCGCAATCATTCGTGCCCGGTTCGTTCTCACCGCACGCGTCGCGTTCGAATCGAACTCGTTCATCGCTCTTGCGGTCCGACGTCAAACGGCACACGTTCACGGGCAAGCGCACGATACAACGCAGCATGATATCGAGTCCGCAAGGCGATGTGAAGCATACGGGTCACGTGGGGCTCGATGGGGCTTACTTCGGTGATCTGTCGTTCTTGGACCCAGCTGGTTGTGTAAGTTTATTGATGCGTTCAGATCACGTATCGTTCAAAGGTTTAGGCAGTGATATTATAGTTAATAGATATTTTATATATGTACCAACAAATCAACCGAAAAAAGTGTTCCGCAAAGCAGCGGTATCACACATACGTACAAGTTAAAACGATAGAATAGAGATTAATGATAAAACCAACAAGAAAAAGAAATTAGCTAGTATTGTCAGTTGCCCGTGAAAGCACTGGTATACGTCCTAATCAGAAAGGTTTGAGTTTTCAAAATTTTGCGCTTATAACATATCTATTTAATATAATGTCTTACGTGAATTTTGGTACCCTTTTGTGACACGGCATAGTAAATGATGCAAAGGAAATATAAGTTATCAAAGCATGTTGCATGTAGTCATTATGTTCTTCCGTGCATTATCATTTCCTTCTAACAGAAGACTTCTATGTATAAAAGGTTTCACTGTATACGTCTCACTTTGTGTTTAAAAACTTAAACGTTTCGTATTATATTTTAATTGAGGAAATATTTCCATTATAAATAATAATAAGTTGCGTATAAGCACAATAAAAAAAATATTTTTATACAGCAAGCTACATTAAAGCGATAATTGAAGTAACTGTAGTGCTTTAAATAAATAATTTCGAGTGATTTATTTTATGTTATTTCAAATTAATGATTAAACACAAGCATTAAAAATATCCAGCTTTAAATACCTACTGCTATTAATACGTGAATAGTTTTCTAATATTTAGTATATTTATTATGTTTTATTACAGCCACCTCGCCAAATCGTGACTCCGTATAGACCATCCGAGGATTTAGAACAAGTGCCCTTAATAAATCCGAATTCGCCATCCCATCTCACCGGGGCCGCTTGTTCACCCTACCCATTGCTCAGCGCCAATGAGACCAGAACAGATGGTGACCAAGTTGATTCAGCTTGTGAGTTGGTTAAATTTATTTTATGTATACAGAGTGTGGAAGACTTTAGTCCGAAAAATGAAACCGTAGCTAGTATGCCCCATGGTCAGCATAGTGCAAATGATTTGATCGTGACGAAGATTTTTGAAATGTTATTGATGTTTTAATTTTAATTCCTATTTCCCGACCAGCACTAATTGCTGGTCGGGAAATAGGAATTAAAATACATTGTCGGGATTTGAAATACATTGCAGTACTTTTTAATTTTATTACTTCATGGCTTTATTAATATTCACTCTCCATTGTATTTTAGGCGGTGAATCAAAACCTAAAACTTCTAAGAAGGCACATTTAAAAGCGATTTTGGAGCCGACGACCAGTAAGAGCCTTTTGAGTAAGGTGAGAATTAAATGTATGATGTATGTCATATATTATAACAATTATTAAGACGATCATTAATATGATAGCTAGGAGACCGTAGTCGGTAAACTATTGGAAAAAAGTCGTAAGGAAGATTTTAAAACAATATATTGGAATCAGTTCAGCTGTTATCGAGTTATGCACTTAAAAGTTACACAAAATCTAAACTAATATTTTTATTAATATGCTCATGATACACTAACAAGTATATAATAAAACTCAGGTAAAATCTGCAACACTCGGACGATCTCATAAGACTGACGATGCGACAGCAAAGAGCTCGGAAACACATGAATATCACGAAATATCTGATACCGATACTGTAAGTAAAAAATATATGATAAATAAAATACAAAAATAGGTTTCAAAACTATAACTCGATTATATTATAACTGAAACTAAAATGTCAATATGCCATCCGCGCCCTCATAAGATATGAATCTTGACACGTCATTGAATTATTGTATGCGGTCCATAGATAAAAAAAAATCTAAATTTCAATGACGCGATGTCACACACAATTACATACTATCCATTACCTTATTTGGCTTTCCTTTACCGTAGTCTGAAAAAATAATTATTAAATATTTAATAAGTTATTAAGGCCGGCAACACATTCGTGACAACGCGAGTGCTCATGGGCGGCGCTGATCACTTTACATCATGTGACGCGCCTGCTCGTTTGCCCCCTATCATAAAAAAATATTAATATTTTTTATTAAAATGTTGCCAGGAAAGTACGGCAACAGATAACGCAAGAGCGGATCTTCCTCCGATGCCCGACAGTCCCGGTATATCGGTAAGTTATCGCTTCAGAATAACGTTTTTAATCTTATTTTAAAAATAGACAACTTCACTCGCATTGAAAAATATATGTTGAGAAAGTTATGTGTTTTGTTCCTTGAATAGAGTTCCAACA
>JADANM010005835.1:4186759-4196976 GCA_026213755.1 Eurema hecabe
AGATTATAAAAAAATATAGAAGTTAGCCTATTGTGGCTATAGAGCCACAAAAGAGTTAAAATAAAAAAAGAGAATTCCAATAGTACAGAATCAGACATTATTAGCAATAAACAGTCGGAAAATTTTCTTCTGCAGAAAGCATACATCGACTTTAGTCAAAGTCTTCTCGACGAAATAGAAACGATGTTCCGAAGTCTAGACGACAGTAGGCGGGATGACGTAAGTGATTTTTTCTCTCTTTCACACGAACCTAGTACCAAAAGCATAATTATTATTTTTTTCAGAACTATGATGACGAATCTATCTATGGATCTGAATCTTTAAGCTATCGCTCATATTATATTTGATTTTTGAAATTTATTAAAGTTATTTTTAACACGCGTTGTTTTTATTTTCAAAGCAGCAATGATGTCGAATATGTGAGTAATTGGTCGGGTCTAAGTAGCATTAGTCACGATTTTAGATCGCTCTAAATAATTAATATCCATACAATGTTTAAGTAGTTTAAATGTATCTTAAACTTAGGCTAGGTTTAGTAGTGACTAGTATTTGTACTTTGAATAATAAACATTTAAAAAATTCGAGAGTTTCCTTCAAGTAAACCCCGTTTTGTTTTTTAGTTATATATCATATAATATTAGATATTACCCAGTAGCGTATAGATGTAGAGAATAATATAGTTTCAATTAGAATATATATTTTTATGTTAAAATAATGGTATTTCATTAATTAGCTATTTATTTATACCACGCCCACACCCTGACTTCGCACGCATAATAAACGTATTATAAATTTGTTATACATAATTATTTTTTACAAAAAACACAGTAATACAGGCTGTTTTTTCTTAAAATAAAAACAAATTTAAACCGAATTCATTAGCTTCAAAAAGCATTGATTAAAATGTCAAATGTACAGTTCTTTTAGACTAAAATAATAATATATTTTTCTCTAAAACACTACTACATACATACTATTATTTATACCACTACATATAAAGATAGCTTATCCATCGATGTTCTATAAATTTAATTCAAACTACGAAATACAATAACCAGCTTAAACTTGAAAACAATATACACAGTAAGACCTGTATATACCTAATGCTTTGTTATAGAAGATTTAATCATATGATATTAAATATAAAATAGATTTTACAATGTACATAATATACCTTAGTTGTGATTATGTTAATACAGAGTGTGGTTTGTGACGTATTATGTAGTATATTTTTTGTTTCTGTTTTATTAATTTGCAAAACCTAATATTCTATTTTCAGACACGATTTCAACGATCAGAATTTGATGCAGCTCTAAGGTAGGTTATTGACAGGTCTTAATAATATACTATATACTAATTTTTTTTCTTATTGAACGAACTTAATTAATTTTCGGTGAAGGTGCTTAGATTTTATCACAAAGATGACAGTAACATTTGATTTACAAACAACAACGACTTTAATACCATCTTCAAACATGGATCTTTAAAAACTAGCCGCACTCTGCGGTTTTACCCGCTTTTACACTTATAATATATACACATAAACCTTCCTTAAGAATTACTCTATCTATTAAAAAAAACCGCATCAAAATCCGTTGCGTAGTTTTAAAGATCTAAGCACACATAGGACAGACAGACGGTGGAGAGCTACTATATTTGTTTATACTATGTATTGATATGGTTACACTTAGTGGATGGGAGAGCAACGTTCTGAGCACATTACATCAAAACATGTATAATTCTCTGAGACACCACTCTTTGTACAAAGCGACCTTTTTTATACAAACTTTTTGAATAAAAATGAATGCAAACTTCTTGGATCGAGATTTAATCGTCATAACTGTCTTCCTGAAATCGAGCGTATAATACCAATAAAATCTGTTACTGAATATAGTGTTTTTATTATGATTTTAATTTTAATAGTACTCGTAATTTGACAGGGCTCATACATTAAATAAGACGGACAAGAAGAAATCGTTCCACAGTGGCACGATGAAGCCGATGTCAGCTCATGATGAGAAAACGTTGGAAACTGCGTGTGCTATGGCAAACGAAATTACGGCTAAGTATGTAGTTATATTAAGTTTCAGTCCAAGTCAAACGTATCTTAATACAACAAAGCTGTATATTGTAACACTTTTGAATCTTCACTTTTGAAAATGAAAACATTTATAGTACGCGTCACGAATCTTTAGCGCTGAACGAAACCTGCGCACAAGTCAAAAATAAGGTAACGAGGTAACGGCGCGGCGCGTGAGCGTCGGGTGCGCGAGCGGTGATTGGTTGTCCCAGTCGTGTTGTCTTTCTCGCACCAATATGTCAATTACGAGCGCGATTCTACCGATGCGCAGCTATTCTCGTCCAGCGCTAAACATAAATGACGCGTACTATACCACCGCTTCGGAAGGCAGTTTCAGAATAATTAGGCAATTGATAAATCTATAATGAGTAAATTGTTTTCTTTTTGAGTGATAATTTATTAACGTTTGACTGAAATTGAACGTAGTTTCTTGTTATATCTTTAGAAACTCATACTCATTTACGTCGATTTTGTATTAAATTTGATATAACAAATTGTTAAAGAATCAGGTAACTAAATATACAATGAATAACTAAACACATAACGAAATCAGGAAATCGGCAATTTAATGATCTATCAGTATATAATATAAAGTCCTAATCAATTTAACTTTGCTTAAGATATTTTTCCATTCATAAGATAACCTAAAAATACCATTCAAAGGACTCCTTAAAAAGATTAACTTCGAGGAGTTTTGGCGGGAATCTTGCGGCGTCTAGTTGTAATCTCGATTGAGAGTTTTGGCGGGAATCGTGCGGCGTCTATATGTGGTCTCGATTGAATATTCCTTTTTTGGTGCATAAAGTGACTTAATGTATGATTGTGATAGTGTATCATGCAGTAAACTAGCTAATAAGTGTCCAAGAAATGAAGAATTCATTTGAGAGCGCTTAGTAGCGCCGTTCCGATTGCTCCAAGATTCATCGAAGTTCTTCGTAAAGTTCACTATCACTTTACGAAGGGCAGGAAGAAACGACTAACTGACTCGACTAAAGACGACTTGATGACGATTTTACTTGACTCATATAGACTTTTATCTTGACCACGTTGCCTCTTATTACATAATATTATTATTATTTACATTGACATTGGCAAATAGCTAATCGCTAATGCCATAATATAAGAAAGAAGAAGAAGAATCTCGATTGAATATTCCTTTTTTGGTGCATAAAGTGATTTAATGTTTGTGATCATGTGAATCATGCAGTAAACTAGCTAATAAGTGTCCAAGAAATGAAGAATTCATTTGAGAGCGCATAGTAGCGCCGTTCAGATTGCTCCCAGACTCGTCGAGGTTTTTCGTAAAGTTCACTATTACTTTTCGAAGGGCAGAACGAAACGACTGACTGACTCGACTAAAGACGACTTGATGACGATTTTACTTGGTTCATATCGACTTTTATCTTGACCACGTTGCCTCTTATTACATTGACATTGGCAAAAAGCTAGCTAGATGCCATAATATAAGAAAGAAAAGAAGATTAAGTTCGCTAAGATATCTTTTCCATTAATTATTGCTATGAAATATTTTTACTTGTTTTCAATCTCCATACATGCTATAGGTGTCCGCGTCGATGCGACTCGTTGATGAGCATCCGAGGTTATAACATAATTTGCTTCATCCTTATCATACATTTCAGACTCAGTTCCATTCGCACTAGGCATATAAACTAGAACTATTGTAGATCAAATACACAAAAACGTACAAAATAGAAGAAAGAGAACGAAATATATAATAACTAGCGACTCGCATCGGCTTCTCGCATATACCTATTATGATGTAAGCTATCCTATCTTTTAAGTTCGATCAAACTGCATACGGTGTGTAAATTTAATTTAAAATCGGTGCAGTAGTTTAGGAGTCAATCGCAAACTAACGTGACGCGTAATTTATATATATTAAGAAGATTAAAGTTTACAAATAATAGCGAATTCAACAAGTATAAGTATGTGCGTTGTTCTCAAGAAAATCAGTATTATCTCCGACGCTATTCGTTGATAATAACCAAAACTAAATAACTATATGAGAATATAAATTAACTTCCAGGTCAATGAGTAACTTGGGTGAAAGCAAGCTTCCGACGTCGCCGAGCGAAAAGTTGAAATTCCATTTTAAATTTCCTCTAGTCTCGTTGCATCACAACAGCAACCATGAAGCTGAAAAAGATACGAACAGTAAATATTCCAAGGAAACTAGTTGATTTTACATTTCAATATTTTATAAGGAATTTCAGTTGAAACATATTTATTTGTTGCAGTTAAACGGAACTTCAGTGAAGAAGCAAAAAGTGTTCCTGATATTCAGGTTGTTATACAAACTTTGTTCAACAGTTAATGTTTGTTATTTCTTATATTTTATCAAATATAAAATACGACCTTATCTTAACTTCGATTTGAATGTTTTGTCTGGATTGATTAGGCTTCAAAACTATTGCATTTTTTGAAAATCATCTTTTACTTTTTTGGTGGTAGGCAGTTGCCTAACTAGTCTAGTTGGACTATTGTCTCTAAATGCCATAAGACTGCGACCTTTTAAAGAAGAGAAAAAAGATTTTAAATGATAGGATACAATAGGGCGGGAAGTCCCAAAAATCCTTCATTATTAATTTACTAAACATGCCTGATTGAAACCGCTGAACCAACTAGTGTCACATAATGTAACACTTTCATAAATATAACCTACAGCTATTTATTAATTAATTATATGATTATTTTCTAATCAGGCAACAATAACTGAGGAATCGAAAATGGTATACGCGAGTTTGATAGAGGAGCCTACACCTGCTATATCAATGATCAATATGTCGCACGATGTTATGGCCAAGCCATCGACCATACCGAAAGAAGCGTCTAGAAACCAGAACATGTGGTCACATTTCAATTCATTGCAAAAACCTGTTTCTGGAGGGTAAGAATTGCTATTTTTTTTAATAATAAATGTTCTTTTGAGTAGGTTCATCAGATGGTAAGATCTCTTTTGCTCTAGAACGGTATCTAAGCTAAGTAACTCACAACTCAGTTTAAATAGGAAATATGGGAAATGTTTCTAACAAAAAGGGAATCATAAAGTGGAGCAGGAAGGAAAAAAATGGCCTCTAAAGGTCCGTCGCACTTACTTCTCACTCCAAAACGAATCACAATCTAGCTCTGGTAACTGATGAGATGTTCCAACTAGACGCCGGTTTTCTGCGACTCTCTGACTCTCTCTGACTTACATAAAGCGTTGTCGTTCGTTTTATCGATAAAAATAGTACTTTTGTTAAAATTTTGTTCAAAAGGTTATCTCTTTTTATTCCGTTTCAGAACTGTTACTCCACCACCAGTTACGATAAGCCAACCTCAAATTAATGATGTAAGTTGAGACTCTTTATAATTTTTTTACTATACATTTTAAATTCTTCTTTCTACCCTCATTCCATTAATAATTGTGGTCGGTACAACATATTTTCTTCTGTTCTATCAACCGTCATCTCGACACATATCTTTCATGCATAAATCGTTTTTCACGCAGTCTATTCTTACCTTTTTTATTCATTAATTTATTTATTTATTATTAAGTATAATCAATACGGCTCTTCACCAATTACAATAATTATAGACATTACATTTATACATATCTCTCAAATAACTTTCATACAACACTCATACCTATATATAGTAACTCTTATAAAATCTCTATATCTACTTTAATTTAAATACCATGTTAATATTACAGGGAAACGAAATCCCCCTCCCACCACGTGCTACAAAACCAAAACTGGTAGACAAACCTCGTCACGTGAGAAAATATCCGCTGCGTATCCCATCCAGTGAACCGACATCACCCACGAACAACGTGCAAACTAACACGCAACCGCGCTCCATAATATACCAAAACACAAGAGCATTGATGCACAACGATTTGAAAGACCAAGAGGAGACTTCGCCCGAAGCCACGAATCCCTTCACAACTGACTTCGACGAGATGCAGTTCCCAGACCTATCCAAGAATCCGTTTAACTGCTACATCAGTAACCTGGACGCTAGCATTGAGGAAGGTGAGGACCAGATATTCGAAGAGGTCTTCCTTAAAGGTGAGACTGGCGATGAGAACACGCTTGGTAAGTAAGGTGAGTTTGCATTCCTAACCAACGAATTATCAAACGCTACTTGTTGTGACATGTTCATTCTTATCAGATTTTTGTGAGAAATTATATTGTGTATCGTATCGTTTGTTTATTCGTTAAATTGATACTAACATAGAGTACATATCAAAAATAAGCATATACACGGTATAAAAGGCTTAATACCAAAAAAGGCTATATGCAATAAATCATTAAAGGGTTATTACGAATGTCCTGCTTTAAATTTTGTCCACGTTATTTTCATACTTTATCAGATCCGGTGTATTCTGACTTAAGCCTTTTACAGCCTGTAGGTCGAAAACTTGGGATAACAACAAAAACTTTTTTACGTAATTTCGTATGAACATTCGAAATATTATTAACAGATTCAAAATTAAAAATGAAATGAACTTAAAAATATTCTATAAGTTAATAAGTTTCGTCACTATAGATTAAAAAAATCATATAAAATAAATCATCATTTCTCGAAGTAAAAATGAACAGAAAAATCACCCAGTATTTTCAAGTATGACGCCTATATCTATCGCCATATTAGTATGACGATACTTTATTAAATGCCAATACTAAATTATCTTTATGTATTTTGAAATGCAAGGTATTTTCTATAGCTTGCTAAATACAATAACCCTTACTAACGCGATTTACATTAACGTTATGGAACGCTTTTAAGGAATGTGAAGTATGCATGGTGATTATTATTATTCTTAAATATCTTATGAAAATTTACTTCGTACCAGTATTTTATTTTCTTTATAATAAGATATGTCACCTTTTTGTAACCCCCAAAAAAAAACAAAAGAATGTTTTTGTTATAGATCATGTATCTGTGGAGGATTTACTTCAATTCGCCGATAGAAAGCCTTCTTCGAAACAACGTGGCGTAGAATCGGATGAAGTCAGAATTATGAATAAAGTCTTAAAACAACAGGTACAGTTTCTCAATTGTGTAGTTTAAATATATGTACAGTTAATTACAAACGTATATTAACATGTTCAAGGTAAGAAATAATGAGATCGTGAAATTTCTCTTTGGTTCTATAGGTGGCTTGATATACTGTAGATACTTGATTTATGATTCAAAGTCAATTCAAATTCAACCTTACGTATTTGTGTAAAAATAAAACTATAAATTGGCTCCTGACTCAAACTTATGACTCGACAGAAAAATTATTATCTTTGTACTTATTATCTTACAATAACACACACTAACTGACACAAATTCATATACACTAACACATACACAAAACCAATTCTTTGATGAAAAAATAAATGTTCTTAGTCTTAGGTGGGAGCCTGGAGTTCCGTAACACAGGTTTGTTCCTAATATGGACTCCAGTCTCTTACAAAGGTATTTTATTGTTATTATGTAATTTCTGTTAATGTGTGTGTAATATTTGTGTTACCTTTGTACATAGAAAATAAATTATTATTATTATTATTACAGTCAAATCGCTAATCATAATTATAACTAACCTTTTTTATTTTCTTTTTTTTTAGATTATTAACAATGTATTTACTAATATTTTTACATGTTTCTGAATTGTTAGTGTGTATGATATTTTTTTTATGTGCAACCAAATTTAAGCCTATAAATATCGAAATAATACTTGATCGAGTTTTGTGTTTCTGTGTGTTCCAGGCTTCTCCAGAAGAATGTCTAGAAGCGTTAGAGTTCACCGACTGGAATGTTCATATAGCTATAAAGTTATTGAAGATAAAGGCGTCAGTAGCTGGGGCTACTAATGTTACGTTTGAGGATTGTCAGCGGGAACTAGATAATATGGAAGGCGACGTTGCGAAGGCATCGGCCGCTATAGTTCTAAATAAAAAAGACGATGACGTATAACTTTGTTGTTTTATTTAAAATACCAGCTTCCCGCGACTCCCTCCGCGTGGACTTTCATATAAACTTTGACTCCCCCCCTTTCCCCTTTTAACCCTTTTTTCCAGTTAAAAAGTAGCCTATGTTTTATCCAAGACAAACGGACAGAATTACTTTCGCATTTATAATGTTAGTATGGATCAAAACTCTAAAATTACCACCGCATTTTTTTAAAATTACGTGTCGTTTAGACTCTTAACGTCGGGCACAATATACGGTATTGTATTAAACTTTTATTTTTTTATGAGAAACCAAAGTGAGAAGATGTTTTGTATTGCAAATAAAAAATCGTAGCAAGTGAGAAATTTATCTGTTTTTGAGATCCCTAATATGCAAATCTCTTTTTATTTATATATATATGTTAGGTTAGGTTAGCTGATCCGGCAGGCTTCGTACTGCTTCAATAAAAGCTTGTATAGGGAATAGAAAAGGGCCATTTTATGGTTAATGTTATGATTTTTTTTCACCTTTTAAACCTGCACGAAAGTAAAACCAACATAAGATAAATCCGTCCAGCCGTTCTCGAGTTTTAGCGAGACTAACGAACAGAAATTCATTTTCATATATAGATAGATAGACAGCGTTATATTTTCAGGAAAGATTTACATTACTTATATACTATACGATTTAATATAACATTTAACATTTAAAATATTAATTTCTATGTATCTACGACGCACGTAAACATTGCATCATTGCGTTTCAGAGAGCCAATTAATTTTTAAAGCGTTAATGTAGGAATGTGAGAACACCTAATGTAAATTCTATGCAGTTCATATTAAATGTGAGCGAAGCCCTGAGCTTAAAATTGATGAAACAAATTTTGATTCTCTAGAAACAGGTAGAACTTCGAATTAAGTTAAATTTATTCACCGCAGAGTGTTTGCCATTGGGATAGTGGTAATTAACAATCTACTTAAAAAAACCAGCAGGTGTATACGAAAAAGTTTATTGAACTTTTGCGTAGTTAATTTTTGCACATTGATTAATTTATTCTATGTAGGTACAAACACACCTGGACTTTTATTACTCTTTAACTTAATTTTCTGTTAAAAGCAAACATAAAAATGTGATAGGTACCTACATATAATATGTCGAAGACTTATCGAGTGATTTTTCAATAGATCGAAAAGTAGTTGGTTTTCAAATTGCAATCCAATCCTTACCATCAGTGATAGTTGCAATAGCAGTGGGCACCCAAACAGGCCCCACGTCCACCTCTACAAAGATAGTACATTTAGGCCAAGCCTATGCACACACTCGCATACTTTTGACAATATTTCCCAACATTCTACACCAACTATCTAATATAACTTGACCCACCGAATTTGATGTAACTGTTCTGACATCTCTATTCTCCTTTACGCAATTGGGACTTTTGAAGTTCAAATTACAGTGGTCTTTAAACATAATGTTGATGAAACTTGCACACAAATAACGCTTTGAAATGCAATCTGTACAAGATATTTTTGTTGTATCTTTTCTACTCGTAACATAGATTACTTAGGTATTGATAAATAGGCATATTTTTCGGTGCAATAATAATAACTAATAGTTTTATACATCTCTCATAATTATAAGTTAAATATTTAATTTGGGGATAATTTTTAAATGAAAACCACCTTGCCGCAGTATACTATACATACATTGATTGGGTATTTATGTAAAGAATTGGATTCTAATTCAGCGAACTCTAAAAATGAATAAAACCGATTTACGTAAAATCTACTTGAAATGGAACACGCAAACGTCACTTACTTAGTTGTGTTAATTCGAGCGGATATTTGTAAAGACGATTAACGACGATTAAATTGGTTTTAATAGTAAATAGCCGTGGTCGACACCGCATGCGCGACTTTTTCGGCCTAGTTGTCGGACGAGGCCGATGTAAATGTGCGTGTGAATGTAAGATGTAGGTCTGGTCGGTTGTGTGCGTTTGGCACGTAGGACGCGCCTCTCGACCTACATTCGACTAAACCCCGTTTATATCGTCCTAGACGACAGAGTTCCGATCGACGAATATTTTTACGATTCAACATCATAATGAAAGGGCAGTCGAATGATTAATATCTAATACATTTTTTTACTACAAATTCAGCGAAATAAACAACTACATATTATTAGATAAATT
>JADANM010005835.1:4199440-4213478 GCA_026213755.1 Eurema hecabe
CCCCCATCACCCCTCGCGTTCCCGAGGCCCCATGACCCATTTATGTGCTGCTTTATGTAACCCCGAGCCGGTCCTTGTGTTTGCTCGATATCTAACTGCAATTAATTCAGTTTCGCATTTTTTACAACAAAATTAAAATTCCACAATTACTCAGCTTTGCTCGAGTACAATTGTGCAAGAACAATGTCCCAATCATTACGGTCTTGATTGCATCTATTAAATTATAGTAATACTTGGCACTTGTTATTACTGATTCCATGAAGAGGCGGCTAACGGCGAGCTCTAGTTGCTTGGTACTTCCCATATCACCAACAATCATTCTATTTCCACATCACCTCATTAAAATTCAAGTTACAACAGAATCAATTTTTAATTTGAATTCGTGACAGATGTGCTTAAGTATGCCATGAAAATGCTAAGTAGAATTCGTGTGAATGAGATAAAATAGAAAAACTTTCACTTTTAGCTACATAGTTGCTTTCCTTTGTTGATAACATAAGTACTACAAGTGACTTCCTTAGAGTAAATATAGTTTGTCTTTATTTCTAAATAGACAAATGGTATATTTTATAAGTAGATATGATTAATGTAATATAAAAGCATCTACTTTACTTAGAACGGAAATTCATCTTCTTACAGATCAGTTTGATATTTTAGTTTTGTAAAAAATATCATTTCGTTACATTGTTCATATTTCAGGTTTCAAACTACTTATTTAGTTTTAGACGAGATGCATTATAAATTAGGAACCTATAGCTTTAATTTAATTTCTCAATTACGAGTATTTAAGTAAACAATTAGAATCTATCGGTATTAGATAAACTTAGAATTTTACATTTCAATATACTTATACATTTCAATTACTTATGAAGTCGTTTAAATAATTTTGATTTAGGTAAATCGAAATGATTTAAACGACTTCATCGAATTGGGCACAAGAGAAAGCGCCAAAGTTGGTGCGAAGTAAAAATTTGGAATGCTACAATAACATAGAAACTTTCCCTTTTACATATACAGCGAACATTCAGGTTATAGCTGTCGGTAGTATCTAACTTTGAAGTATTGATTAAAGAATAGAAACTGCTACGTATCCAAGGTGACTTCGGAGTGCAGGCCACAATTTTTAAATTAAATTATATACATATTGTTCGATGTACCTATAGGCGAGAATCCGTGTTATTCTACTTTCGAATCAATGATTCATTTATAATAATGGAACATTAAAGTTCAAACAATTTATAAGTACCTATCGCTTCACTTATAATAATTAGACGTCGTTATACGGCGCAATTGATTAATATTGCGTATAATACTATTCTTTTATTATTTATCCACTATTTGGGTAGTCGCTTATATAACTAAGATGATGATGGACCAATCTAATAAAAGGAGTAGACATCATTTGGTGTAAAGCGATTTCACGTTAACCCGAGTTTTAAGCTGAGCTGTGCGAGTGACAAAGGATTACGTGATTCCGTATCTTTAGTATAGCGGCTTTTCTTGCTAACAGGATTCCAATTATCAGAGTGAACACGCGGTCGGAATTATACTATGCCGTCTGTGTCCCACGTATAAGGAATCGTCGTATACTTTGAACTAAAAAGACATATACACAGTAATACGTAATTTGTAAAATAGCTATTTTGTTAGATCTATAATCTTCATGAAAATACCTCTGTTAATATATCCTTTTGCTTTTTGATTAATTAATATCAATGCATTTCATAGTTATGTAGCTAATTATACGTTGTCCTCACCATTAAAAATTTTAAATTTGCCAAACTAATATATTGTTATCATTAATTAATAATTAATTTAACCCTGATTGCTTTAAATAAAGCTACATAAAATCTTAGTTCTAATAGACGGCTGTAAGAGAGAAATGTGTAATCTACGTTCGACCGGTTTCTTTTTTCAGGACAAAGAGATGTAGGCCGCTAACAGTTTTCGTCTGTAGATAAGAATAAATTATTTGCTCAAAGAGTTTATTTTCCTATGAGTTATTGTTTTACATAAAATAATTCAGAACCTTAGTCTAAATTTAGTCAGAAATGGAGGGGCTTGTTAACAATTATGTTAAATATTTCCAGTGCCGAACACAATTAATTTTGGATGCGATCGTTGTTCACCAGAGCGCGTCGGCTGAAGCACTTAAATCGGTGATTTGAATATCGGTGGCCAATAGCCTATGAACTAGGACGGATTAAGAGCAGAATACATAATATGCCGTACACGTACATACTACATACATAGTAAATTTCATTACGTTGCGCGTTCATATTTAATATCAATTTGCTACATAGACACTACGATTTGATTGCGAGTGTATTTCGATGTATATTATCATACTTCGCCTTGTGTAAGCGTACCTATATACCCATTACAAACATTTTGTTGCTGATTCTACATACGTCTATACAAAGTTAGTACGTCGTAGTTTCGTAACGGACGCTGAAGGAAGTGTAATTGCGATTGTTTGTTCTTGAAAGATAGGTTTAACAGCTATCCCTCGGCATGCTACAGCGTGAACCGTATTTCAATATGAAATTAGGTTACTTATATAGGGCACGAGCCCGTTTCATGTTCAACATCTACGTCAATACCGCCAGTTCCTTATCGCTGCCGCTTCGGATGCCGTTTAGGCGGTTTCACTGTGAAGATAAGATTCCATTTCGAAAACGAGAGCGATAAAAGCGTCTAGTTTGACTCGGTGTGGCCGAAACGTACTTGTGTCATTTTGGTTATGGAAGAATTTGGGTAGAGGGGCAGCGGGGTAAGAAGTTCTACCGCCCATACGTATAGCCGTATAGTCGTATAGTCGTATAGAACACAATGCGGCACGGCTCTGCGTCGACGTGGAGCCGTGCGCCAGCGTACTAGCTACCAGCCCAGCAATAAATATACCTACCATGCCGACCATTCGTGACATAGCATCATGAGCCGAAGGCCGTGGCACCTGGCCCTTCGACCGGGAGGTAAGTGACGCAACGCGAAAATTCTCTTGTTCCTTTGCGATTTCCTTTCATAAGTGCTTGCGATAATTTTACGGTACGGGTTATCAGGCTCTTATCAATCCTCGTGTGCACTTCTTAGCGCGTCACGCGTTAGCTATCCGATCGTGGTGTGTTAATGTTTTATTTCAACATTACCTACGTTTGATATGAAATATATTTTAATGTTACGTCTCTAATCGTTTCTTGATTATGAATTACGAGCGGAATAACGTACAATAGTAAAACTTACATGCTCCCGCCAAAAAATTGTTTGTAATATTTTAAGTACTTTGAAAATATTTACCATTTATTAGCCTTTATTAATGCTTGATATTTATGTTTATGCTTTTTATTACGTTTTTACATAATAATATTTAATATGAACGTAAAATTTCTTATGACGATGACGAAGAGAGCGTTTAAAATTATATTTTCATTTGTTTAACGTAGTATAAATGATAAATGTTGCAGTGAATAAGATGAACAAAGAAACTACAAGTAGATACGTTATACGTACCAAGCGTCTTTGTTAAGCTTAGAACGAACGTTGTAGTTGGTCACGAATAGATACATCTTTTTCAGCTAATCGAACAAAAGAACCATACATAAGATTTGAACAAGTAAATTTTAACATAGAATGTTAGTTTATTTAATGACGTCACATATGTCTCTTGAAGACAAAGTAGGAAGTTAATTAGTTCTATGCACATATCGACTATAATCAGAGATAAGTATCAAATACAATTCTTGAAGTAGTACCTTGTTACTGCCTCTAAAGATAAATGCCTTGATAATTCCTATCATATGAAAGTACCATCGCGTTAATCAACTCATAAAATTCCACTGAAAGGGCTCTTCGTGATAGCAATTAGAAGACAATGTGTATTAATTATTCGTTTGTTTTATAGAGTGCAAGTTACTAGAAATGGCCCAAAAAATCCGTCATCCACAGATATTTATTATGGAATTTTAATACTACAGTTCTTTGTCTTTGTTCTATATCGCGTCACCTATTAAATTATTAGTAACATTCTAAATAACATTCTCGGTTATACTGAAATATTATATCAAGCATTCGAAGCGAAATGATATTCAATTGAATATTAAGTCCCAAGGTTTGTTCGATAACCTGTAAGCAATCTATGTCGGTTAGAGTTTAATAAAACAGTAATGATAATGAAGTTACCTATAAGTATAGTTTTATAAAACATACCTTAGATAAAACATATGTTAGGGAAATATAATTTTCACTATAAGTATGAAGAACATTGAAATAACTAACGATCTGTCTTTTCGTTTGTCTAGCGTAAACAATAGTTTTCTGCTAAAATTCGAAATAGTAGTCATTTGAACAAAAACAACAAAACTTTCCAATATACATGTACCTAGTGAAAAGTCTGAATCTGAGTAGCTAGTAAATTCGTTTGAAAAATAATTAAGTCAGTAGCCCAATAAATCTTTTTCTTACGAAGTGTAAAATGCATTGTGTACTAACAAACCAAAAAAGGCCCTCTGAAAAAGTTCGGCATAGTATCGATCTCTTTGTTTAAAAACGTAGATAATAACTTGAAATTTACAATACGACAAATATTCTAATCTAAACATGGAAAACATATCGAATAAATCTCACGTCATATTATTATATCGGAAATACTTTATATAGAACACTAAGATTAGATACCATAACTATCATAGGTACAGTACATTGTAAATTCATTACAAGCTGCAATAGACGCAAATAAATAAAACAAGGAGTCGTATCGTAATCATAATGTTTTCGAGTCTCGTAAACCAATGTATCTTAAATTTTTAAACATGTAGGTACTTCGTGCCAAATCTACCTTCACCTAAGTCGTAATACTTCTATAAACCGAGACGTCGGTTTCAGCATTTCCATAACCATCATTATTAGAGCTCCGGTTTCTCCACGAATTCTCGTCAAAGCTACCGATTCTTATAAGTTTCGTCACCCCTAAGACCGTTTCGGATTGGACGCCGAAAAGTGTTTAACCATATTGCGTTAGAGACTGCGTAGTAACGGTGCCCTAGTTATTTCGGGTGCCGTGCTAGATACTAACGAGGTCGCCCGAAGCGTGGTTTTCATCATCAGAAGCAACTTTTATTCGATGGGGCCGCGTTAGGCCGTGCGACCTCGCCGTACACCGAGTTAGATACCAAGTTGAAGCGTTCATTTTGTCCATTATGTTTCGCGTTTGTTACATACAACCGTTTCTTTTATTTTACTTTTGTTTACAATCTATAAGTTAAAGCTATACGCGTAGTAACAAAACGAAACGTCAATAGTTCAATACCTAACGGAAAATGGTCAACAAAAGTCTAATGAACTAGACAACACAATAATGTAATCACTAATTTTATGTCGTATACCTAATTGTTTATGTTTACATTTGTGATTTATATTGTTTTTTTTTATTCTGGCGATTATGTGGAATATGAGAAGTTCTATCTTTTTTTAAATGTTCCGGGTCAGTACTAAATTTCCGAATAAGAATGTGCCTTATTCTCCTAGTATTTACTATTTAGTAAAGTACGCAGAGAAGGGGAGGTGCCATTTGGCCTAAACTAAGCCAAGGCCGTCATAGTGGGGATAACGTGTACACGTGTGACCTAGATAGAAGCCGAGGGTTCACGACGGTGCCCGAGCGCTAGTACCAGTTGTCTTTGATCAATACAAAATGTTTGCAACTCGGTAGAAGATGGTTTATATCATTCTATTAAAACTATTCAATATTGAAATTAATCAAACGAGAACTTATATTATTAACCACCAAAAAAAGAAGGAGTCGAATTATTTGTATACATTGAAGGTTACCACAAGTCTTTGTTGCTTTGTTAGAAGCAAAACGCTTACTGACCTGGAACATCGGCGCCATATGATTCCTAAACTACAAATTGAACAAATTTTCAGGCCTAACAGCTAGTAGTCTTGGTGTAAACACTAAGGAAGCATAAAAATGTAGTGGAGTCAGTAACTGAGGAGGATATTTATTTTATACATGATACGGTGCATCGATCGCTATTACATCACACGCGTCCTCTCTCTGCGCGCGCAGCGCACCTCGCCTCCTCCTCCGGCGCCCTCCCGCCCCGCGCCCCCGCCCCCGCCCCCCGTGCGGCCCCCTCCGGCCCCCTCAGCTCGCCCCTCTTATACCCATAGTCAGTTAGTCACTACGCCTTCGTTCTTCGCCACGAGCTGCCATTCGCTTCTCGGTCGTCGACAACTTCGGTCGTTCCTTCTTGCTCTAGTACACACTCTAGTTGCTATTTAGCAGTTAAATATCTTAACTTGGTTTTTTGTTGCCCTATCTACCAGTTCAACTTAAACCCTCACGACTGATAGTAGTGTGTAACAATTTTAAAATAAAAGTGTTTCAAAATTAAGTTTAACTTGTGATTTGTTCGCGACCTACTTTCAAAACTTCCGCAACATATACGCTTGTATTATAGTTTTTTCGTATTTGATAAAACTTACGTTTTAAATTGAGTATAATTACTTGCCGGTGGTTAGCAATTAGTTATATTTTTCCTTGTCACATCATGTGACTGGCGCGTTAAGGAACGTTCATTGGCGGGAACTGAGCGAGTTGTAAAGTTGCAATTACTTTTAGCGGTTCGAAAAATGAAGTATTCAGAAGATATCGCCAAGGAAGCAAGAAGCAAAACTGTCAGTTGTGTCGGAGGGAGAATTCGACTAGACTTTTTTATCAGTCAGTCTTTTTCTCTCTCCTATATGGTTGGCATAATGTAACGTCGATCGGAGTCGGCCAGTCGCCGCGTGCTACAGTTGGAAGTGTCCGCAGTGACGTTAGAGATTTCGCGATCTGTTTGAGTTCAGTTGCGAGATCACTGAATTTTCTGCATTGGACACGACCGCTGGTGGCATAAGAGGACAACAATTAGTTATTAATTGGATTTTTGTCTAAAAATATGTCGTGTCGTAATCATGAGGTTTGAGTCATCGCGCCTACATGTCGAAAGAGCGTCGCGGGCCGCGGCGGGCTCGCGGTAGGAATTGGGCAATCGGCGAGCGAACGGATGTGCGCGCCTGACGCCTGACGCCTGTCCCCAAACTCAACTCTTGCGCCGCCGTTGCTTTCAACCGTTGCATTACGTCAATATCTATTATGAGTACTTCTATCCTTTCAGCACGGAACGAGTGGAAACGAAGGCTATGACGTCATGCTATGCGATTAGTTATCCGATATTGCGAATTGACTGCGTTGCGAATTTATTATATATTTTATCTTATTTAGTTTTTAAAATTCATACATGTATTTTACTTAATAAAAAAAATATTTTAAGTTAAAATTTTAATACATACTAATACGTATAAAAACCTATCTTCGAACAAAATAATAATTTGGTTGGGTCCACATTGGTCCCGCCCTCTAGCGCCGCAACCAATGGCGCGCATCCTAGCCCTCATATCCTTTCAAAATTCTTAGAATTTCCTTACAAAAAACGACCACGCTGCCTAGGCGAATGATAACCCTCCATTAATTTACGATATATAACATATCATTATCTAACTCGCAGCTAATGGCGATTGCTTAACTAACACAAATAAACTACGTCAATCTTAATACTCATTTAATTATTTTCCATAATAACGTTTCTAATAATGAATGTGCTTAACAAAATTAACCTAAAACCATTAACAGTTTTACTATATCTTCTAATAAGAAAATTTATTATTTACATTTCAAAAGTTTAACGAAACAATTTATTGTGACGTACTTTTTTTAAATTACACTTTTTATACAAATAAAGAATCAAAACAAAATCTATAGAAAAACATTTTTCCATATTAATATCTCGGTAATTTTTATCCATATAAGACATACAATCTCTCTATACACGTATTACTACCAAAATGTACAGATAGGATACTAACTAACTTCATTTGGATTCAGTCACGTGTCAGTCACTGTCCATTATTCATAACCGTGTTATAGAAAAAGCTTTAAATCGTTTAAAAGTTGTCAGACCAATAGCTGTTATATCGCCGTTCCAAATTTAAGCGAACATAACATTAACCTACTAATTTCAAAATGTTTTTAATTATCTATAGTTGAACGACTGGCACATGAATTTACAGAATACCTAGTTAAAAACATATAGCACAGACTATTCGTTAAGATCACGAAATAGGGCATAAACAATCCAAACATCTGCAAAATGTATTAGGATATGAATAGATTGTGTAATCAAACGCTTCAGATACGGAAATGATCGTTATAACAATTATAATACGACCGGGAATTGTATCAAACATTTAACCATCTGCGTCGTTACAATCAAATTTGGCATTTAAGTAGTAGATTCATACTTCTATTAAACGCCGACCCTTTACGTAGGCCACGTTTTCTCGCACGTAAAAACTTTTCTTTTTTTCTGGTTTATGTAACTGGGACCGTTACAAATAAATGTACTTTTAATTATATAGATCTGAAGCTTACGCAAGATTTACTTTTTTATCAATAGAATAGAAAAGAAGGGTGTTTACTACGTGCATTGTAACTTTTTGACAAGTTTTTAATACGCAAAAAGTATATATTGTTATAAGGAAAAACATAAATTTACAACCGTGAAGTTTTTACAACAAGAATAACTATGTTATAATTATAAAAAAGCATAGTTTTATTTATTAACAGAAGTACTAGATTTTGTCTTGTAAATAGTTATACACTGTTAAGTATCACAGTATTACCTAAAAATAATAATTAACAGTACCTAGGTATTCGTTCAAGTCATCAATTGAAAAATGAAGGTTCCTTTAATAAAGTTTTTGGTCCATTATGTACTTGCATAGTTCCAAGTTGACGTAACTTTGTATAAAATTTTCTCAAATTTAAGAATAAGCAGATTTCCGTGGAATTAGTAATGAACGAAAAAGTTTACCGTTAAATTAAACTGCTACAGTGGTATCTTCAATTACGTAGGTCTAATCTTTTTATAAGAAATGAAAACAAAAAGGTTTAATTGAACTATTTAAAATTTAATAATAATGTTTTTATGTTTTCTTATAAAGTGTCAGAAAATTGTGAAAGTAGCCAATAGGAAAAATCCGTCAAATCATTGATATTTTCTTTATTTCCTGACAATTTAGACTACGAGTCTACTCCGCATTCCCGTTTTGTTAAATTTATAATTAGATACTTATAATATTAAACTAAAGTTATAGATACGTTGTATATACTATGGTGGTATGTATAATGTAATGGAAGATTTTTAATCTCACAAATAAACCTATCTATATGATTTTTTAAATCGGTTCTTTAGGTCACCAAATCAACAGTTTCTCAGTGAAATCGGCGCTGATTTTTCAAAATGGACAACCAAAAACTTCAAGAGCATACTTATTACGTTTAAGTACTTGGTAAGATTGTCAGTAGTTATATGTGGGTGAATTATTGTGTGATATAGTGAATTATTCATGCCGTTTTATTAATATATGAAGTGATTGGAGAGGAAGGTTTATTTGTATATCACATTCATATAGGCGAGCAAAGCCGGGGCGAGTGGTATAAAAAAAAACAATTACATATAAAAAAACTACGGACAAAAAGGCAGACACATACGAACTCTATCTACGGTCAAGCCAGTCGAATTCAGCATGAACGCATTGATGACTGGACAAATGAACAGCGCATCTAATGGCTTCGTTAATTGCAATCTAGTTAGATTATTGGATTGTCCGCGTCAGGTGTTGCTCACTCATGTCCTATGATTACAACACACACTATAGCTAGCTGCTAGTGACCATTCTATAGGTATATTTAATACTTACCACGCTTTAATTGCAAGTAGAAAGTTCAATGGTTTCTGTCTTAATTTTTTAGGCTCGACTATGTTAACAATTTATCGACACAAAGTAAGGATTAATATACAAAATATTGAACCAAAAACGGTACAGTGATATATAATCTTGTCGACATAAATTAAACGAAAACTTGGTAAAATAAATATAATAATAATAGAATCCAATAACTAAAACTATCTATTAACAAATAGTATGAAATCTACTTTAATTTATAGTGTTAGGTTAAACTAAGTATAAATGTGCCCGAGTTTGCGAAAATGAGTTCGATATTAATTAATCCATCCTCTGTACGCAGTCAATTACTAAAACGTAAACGAAAAATATCCTACCGTTTGATCCATTACAGTCGAGCTGTGGCTAATAAAAACGTGGAATGGAAAAAATGACATTGATTGCGTCATGTACTCATACGTAGGCTGCGAGTACCGAGTTGCCTTTGATAGTCACTCATATGTCATTCCAGACAAGTAATAAAGCAAGAAAATAAGGTTTGTTTGACGTACGATAAACGTGCTGCTTGCTTTTTAGCTTGTTTTACGATTTACTCTCGAATTTTGACTTTTAAGAAGGAAGTATAGTAATTTCTCTAAAACTGAATTGTGGATTATAGCTTTTTTGAAAGTTTTAAAAACCTATTGAGTAGATAAAACTAAATAAATAACTGTTAAATTTTATTTTATCTAAAGTATAAGTAATTTATATCTAACAAACCGTTTCAAATACTGGCTTCTAACGTGCATGATAATGTTATCAGGCTCGCGTTGATAAGTGCAAATAAAATGTTATACGACACATTAAATTATTATATTTCTAGATCTCGCTTCGTTGCTACTTATTCCGCTTTCCGATTTTTTATAACTCGGAGTTTTCTTGTCTTCGAAATATTATTAACAAATACTTTTTTGTTAGAATTTCTTATTTCTTAATAAAAGTTTTATAGTTTTTTGTACTTACATAACATAAGTACTTCTTCAATATGTACGACAAAATATAATGTATGGACTAAAGATGAATAAATAAGCCTTAATGATTTGGTTAGATACCTTTGGTTAGATAAGCTATCTACTTAAACGAAGAAAATTATATTAATGGAACTATTAAAATAATGTACCTACAACGCTTATACAGAAATAAAAATGAAAATGAATAATAAAAACAGCACGTTTTTAGTATAAATCTTATTAATATATGCGAATCGTAAATATTAAACCTTTACTTAAAACCTCCGCAATCCATTCAATTACACCAGGATTTTCGGCTTTCCAAAATATTTTATTTCATTTTTAAAATAAAATGCTTTCGCTAAGCCGCTCGGCTATACTTTAATCTTTTAAAAAAAAATAAATTTAGTTACCTATAAGAACTAATTTTATAAATAGATTTTGAGGTTTTGAGACATATATTCTTTTACTAAATTTTGGTAAATTTTAGCCGGTGTACAAGCCACAATTTATAGATACACCTATTAGTCCAAGCAAATTTATTATTCATGTTACAGAATACAGATACGTTAATCAATCTGAAACAGGCTAGCGTCCGAATACCGTTACTTACCGTTGATACAAAAATCTGTCCATCCACGCTTTTTGGAACCCCAAAACCTGTTTATAAAGAAACGCGACAGTCCTAATGGCAAATTGTTGCCAAGCTATATATCTATATACTTGAGCAGGCATTATAATTAATATTTGTGAGTTTTGGGGGGAATTTTTTCATAATTCACTAATAGAAGTAAACTATAGCGTGTTGATGGTTAAAAAAGATAAAAATAACGTTCGAATATGATTTCTTTATGATTTATTGGTGACAATAACGAGTTATAATAAATAGTCTGAAGTATGTGGGCGGTAATGAAAATTGCATGCGACGGAATTTCCTGCATTCATTAGGTTCTACAGTGAGTCTTATAAACGGCACAGTTATGGCGACAACTACAAAGTTCTGATCATTGGGCTGCCACGAACAGTCCTTTTAACTCCTGCTTTTGCAATAATGAAGATCCCAACTACTTGAAGTATTATAAGAAACTTATGTTTTTTTGGTCTACGATTATAGTGAGTACTTATAAGTCTAATGTCATCAAGGCAGCGATTAAACGTTTGCTTACCTACGTGTTGATCAAATCTAATTGGAGTCCAGTATTTGGGACATAGACATTTAGGTATGCAAAAATCGGCCAAGTTAGATACGTCCATGGAAGTTAGTAAAGCATTCTTCGAAAAAAATTGTACGATTCTTCTATTTTTAGAAACCTGTCCAACGAGTCCAGCCCTGTCTGGATAACCGAAAGCCGAATAGCATTTAGAGGTGAAACGCGTCAGAGGGAGACGAAACCACTGATCTAATGAAGGCGAAATAGGATGGGCGATCGTGTAAATTCTTGCATGTCAATATCTGCCAAATTTTGCCGTGGTTTGCGAGTGAACTCCGCGCTGACAGTTATAATCGTAGCTCGTCATATACCGCTCTAAGAAAAATACCGTTTTAATGCTACATTTTGAATCTATTACATGACGTACGGAGCATTATATGTGCTTAAGTATATACTTAAATTCACATAGCGTCCGAGAGCGGTGTTTCAGCTATAAGTATTTATATAATTTGGCTTGTAATCAAAAATATTTTTTAGCATTAAAAGTTTTTATTAAAGCTTCAATCATCTTGTCAGGTAACTCAAGCGTTTGATTGAACACGCGATCTTTGTTTCTTTCACAAAAACTCCAACACACCTGTTGCCAAGTGGCCGCCCCCCCCCTGTTCCCCCCCTCGTTCCCCCAACGTGGTATGGCAGTGCCAAAAAATGCCCGTTCACCTAGCGACACCGACTTTCACTCCACACTCTCGTGAAAAAATGTACCGACCTTTCTAACAAGTCAGCCCGCAACTATTGTGTCGCAACTCGCAACCATCAGCCGCGGGCAGGTTTCTAATGATCCCACATCCACGCACAATCACAACGGTAACTTCGCTTTTGGTAAATGCTCTAATGCATCACTTCAATTAAGGTTCCAGCTCGAACTTCCAATGAGTAAACGGTTGTTACTTACATTATAACAAATATACCACTACTAGCTAGGACTTAGGTAATAAATCTTTTCCCAAATTCTTTAACGTAATTGTATATAAGGCATGACAAAAGTTACTTACCTAGAAATAATGTACCGTGTAATAGAATACCTCGAAGAGCAGATTGTATGATAGCGCTTTTCCTACTATCATACAATAACCCAATTACACTGAGACCAACTGATTGTCACTCACGGAATATCGTCATGACTACGACCTATCTAGCCGCTAGCGCGTACCTCAGTCTTTATAATATTCTTAACATGTTTATTCGCTATAATAATAAACCTAGCTCTATTATAAATCATAACAAATATGTATTAAATCATGCTTCAATATTTTTTCTATATGTAACACTAGACTACATAAGAAATATTTTATTAATACCGACCGAGAAGTACATCATACTATTTTACTTCATTGTAATTAAAACTTAATAATCGTAGGTAATTTAGGCAGTAAGTAACTTTAATGACTATAAAAAAAAACGAAAGATTATTTGTTAAATTAAAAAAAGGTTTCACTATGTATTCGTTGCTGTTTTATTCGTTTTAATTGCAAATGAAGTTTACAAAAAATATACCTTAGTTAGTAAGAGGCGATAGAGGAAAAGACGCCATAACAACAGCCATAGCGAGATAATATTGTACGAAGTTAATTACATGTTCGATATAGTAGGTAGTTAACTCAACGAATAATACAGCATGTAGATATCTACAATATATGATGGAATAATAACATAAAGGAAAATGTCGCACGGTTTGTACTGAGATATTAATAACGTTTTTTTAATGGAAATAAATTCAGAACGACTTTAAAAAGATAACAATAAACTCCTAATAACTCATAAAGGACTCATAAATATTGGCGCCATCTTTTTGTTCTTTTAAAGACGATTTTATGGATATACTTTCATTATAAAAAATATAAGAAAGATTAAGAAGTTATTAAGAAGTTACCTACTGATGGAGAGAAAACATAATTATGTTTGTATTTAATTAAGTAAAAAAATCTGAGTTATATAGATATAAAGCTGTGACTGGAAGCAGAATTAGTAGTCACTTAACTAAACTAAATTGGTCAAATGTACCTATTGAATGAAATAAGAAACACCGAAATTACACCTTACGGAATT
>JADANM010005835.1:4213578-4223935 GCA_026213755.1 Eurema hecabe
AGAAGAGAGCCGTTTAGACTAAAAAAAGGATACATACATTAAATAGAAAAAAAAACTAAAATTTGTAATAATTTATTAATTTAACAGAATAATCACAGTATGGAAAAGTGGTATTGGAGAATAAATTTCTATTTTTTTATTTCGTTTTATAAATATGATCGGTGTTGTACAGTCTTTAAAGATTATGCTTCTAGAATTTATGATAACGTTACGGTATATATGGGACGAAATTTAAAATACAATGCTATATTGTGAGCGGAAACCCTAGTCACGAGTCGCTTACGCCGAAAATCGGCGATGTCATCGCACTTGAGTAGCCTAGTTACAACGATATTTCGGTAGAAGTGGCCACGGACGCCCCCCCCCCCCCCCCTGCCCCGCCCCGTCCCGCGCCACCCCTCTGTTGCCTACAATTCAGTAGCTTTTCTTTCATATACGCTAATCTATTAAAAACGTACCCCGATTACCTCTTATTCCTTTGATAACAGAACAGCTTTCTAAATATAATTTCGCTTATGAGTCTACACTAATATTATTAAAACGAAAGTCTCAGCGGCAAGACGAAGGTTTTTTTTGTATAATACACGTCTAAGTACGGATAAATCCGCGAAGCATAGCAAGAATGTCTAACTTCTATTAAAAATCCATCTATACTATGAAATGGCTTTACGAACAAACACACATGATTACCCAAATATCAAATAAAACATTTTTTAAAATTAAGAAAACTAATTGCGTACAACTAATAATTTAGTTCAATTAACATGGTTCAATTAACAACTAACGTACTACTAACTACTATTACTACGTATTACTAAAAAGCTTTAGCAATTTTGAAATTCCATTTCAAATGAATACATAATATATTAAATTGAATTAATAGGATTACTCTGTGGGTGTTCGTCTGGCTCTAACAAGACTTTAGTTACCTAGATATACCTTAATAGTTTCATATAAATCTAATACTGAATATTTAGATACTAATTTCTCTTTTGACTTTTCCATTTTGTACCGATAGTTCAGAAAATAATCTACTTAGGTACATATGCAATGTGACTCGAAAAATTCTGTTTTAGGTTATTACTATTGATTAATGGATTTACGAAGTAATTTTTCGATATTAACTTCAATAGCATTCAAAATGTAGGTAATATAAGTCAAGTTCAATATATAATTACTCATCATGAATAGGAGATTGCTTTTCTTTGAGTAACCCAAAAGCCCTTTTTTCGCTTACTTTCTAGGGTAGAATATACTCCATCCCTTCCCATTTTAAAAAATTCTTTCCTTTTTATAGGTTGGCAATTTACTATGCCATCATTGGGGCTCGCCATATTGGATTGGAGTGACGTTACTTAGACAACTGTCAAATATGATTGGTCATCCAAGGGGTTTTTGGCGGGAATCGTGCGGCGTCTATAGGTAATCTCGATTGAATATTCCTTTTTTGGTGCATAAAGTGATTTAATGTATGATTGTGATAGTGTATCATGCAGTAAACTAGCTAATAAGTGTCCAAGAAATGAAGAATTAATTTGAGAGCGCTTAGTAGCGCCGTTCCGATTGCTCCAAGATTCGTCGAGGGTTTTTTGTAAAGCTCACTATCACTTTACAAAAGACAAAGAAAAATATAACTAAAGACGTGGCTGTATGGGCTTTGTCCCTTTGCCTTCCCACTAAATGGGAGAATTATACTAAAAAAAAAATGATTGGTCATCCAAACAATACGTCTATACAAAATTTTAGCTTTATTTGTAATGGCTCTGCGGCCTGCGTTTAAATTAAGTAGATATCAAGATTTGACACAAACATACATTGCGAGTAAAAGCTTCTAATAAATTAGGTAGAACGCTTTTTTATTATTTAGTACTGTAATGAACAACTAACAAGTAATTACCTAACTCTAAATTGTTCTATATACTTATGTAATAAATCGAGCTTCGGTGGTTGTTAGAAGCAAAATTGACTTAATCTAAGGGTTATAAAATAAAAAATTCTCAAACCTTATAGATATTATTTTGGTGCGGGTAAATAACTTTATTTTTTTATTTTCAATTTACTATTACATGATAAATTGAAGAAAAGTAATAATTTTTTTAATTTACTTTAACGTTACGTATAATAGAGACGCAATGGCTCCAACGGAGATTGCTCTATGATATCGCTAGCTGAGATAAATTTAACCAAGATTTGCTTACGAAAATGTATGTACGAAATACAGGTAGGTATTACGCAGATATATACTTTCCATTATTAATATTGCAACAGCATTGTATGACGTAGTTTAATATGCATAAATATTCTTTATATTTTTAATAATTGAACATTTTTTGAGCTATTTTTATGGAGAACAATAATAATAATAATAATATTTAAATAAAATTACCAATAATTGAAAATAAAATATTTTTGTTTCTAAATTTGACATAATTGTCAATAAATTCAATATCATCTGATTGTGCCGATTTTATTGTTAATAAATAACAAACAACATTTTTTATTAAAAATGAGATTAAGACGAGACAAAATTCATAAACTTTTTCGTATAGTTTCAATATGTCGGTCTTTATTGTTCAATTTCGAGTGAAACAGTAGAAACAAAGTGATTAGAACAAGACGGTAAATATAAATTTCCTAATTATAATTTTCACGGGAACACAGCGCGCTTGTCGCTTTAAACGTTGGCGACCCTCCAGTTTTATATTTAAACATTATCGTATCACCCGGCTTTATATGTGAATTTTGAAATTGTTTGGGCACCAGGCGGGCCGCGACTCATTTTTGTATTTTTAACGAATTTGACCGCAATTTTTCCCACTACACAATGTTAACTGCGCTAATTTATGGCTGATGAGTTTTTTTGTCGGGATTTACGCTTTAAGCTGTAAAAAATTATATACAATTTATCAATATATATACGTTGCTACTACTTTCGAAAGGAGTGCTGTAGCCTGTAAGGTACAACGATACGTTAACGTACTTGGTTACAGGGTTGCGAGAAAAACCCTTAAGCTACGGCCAGTATAACAACTAAATTCATATTTTCATAAAAAATATAAATATTATACTAATTTATAAAACGTGTTCTATCTCCTTAAACATAATTATTATATTCAGAAGCGTTTGAAATAATTTAATTATTATTTCGAATCGGTTCAACTGAGGCCTTCGTAATGAATAGGCTATCAGAAACATGAATGTCTTAACCACTCTCAGTTTAAATTATATTCAAATAGCTTCTCATTCTTGTACCTTTTTGTACTACCGATTGACGGTTAAAATACACTTCAATCCATACATACAATCAATAGCTATGTACTCGTGTGCTCTATATTTTTAAAGGCTTTAATAACGCTGACGCTTGCTGTAAAATTTATTCATTATTACGGGTACACTTTGTAAACTTAAAAAAAATAACAATGTATTTTTGCGACATTAATACGTGGTAAAATAATTGTTTATATTAAGTGAATAGCAACTGCTGTAATTAACTAATTTTTAGTTTAGTGTTACGAAATATTTTTTTATACATGTATAGTTCGCGTCACGAATCTTTAGCGCTGAACGAAACCTGCGCAGAAGTCAAAAATAAGATATCGAGGTAGCGGCGCGGCGCGCGGGGCGCGTGATCGTCGAGTGCGCGAGCGTTGATTGGTTGTCCCAGTCGTGTTGTCTTTCTCACACCAATACGTTAATTACGAGCGCGATTGTACCGATGCGCAGCTATTCTCGTCAATCGCTAAACATAAATGACGCGTACTATACTTCCAAAGATTTTAACCGCTTGAGGAAATTAATGAGTCGATCTATATTACAGTCGCGTGCCAGGGGCTGGTGAGAAGAAGCCTACTTAGTATATCAAATGGTATTACTTCGTATCGATTCTGTAAGCGAAATAATAAAACTGTATCAGGAGAAGTTCTATTTTTCGATACTAATTCTCAATAAGACGTATTTTATAAAAATACACCAGAAAGTAACTAAATTCTTTAAATTTCACACTTACGTTGAAAACATTACAAATAAGTATATTAATCTATATATGTTTATAAAACAAAGACGGGTTTTTTACAACACTTATAACGCGAGATCGGCTAGACCAATTTTTATGGTTTTTGGTTCGTAGGATTTGACCAGCCCCGAATAGCAGAATTCATCTTAAAATATTGAAAACTTTATAATTAGTTCAATGTTTATATGAAACACCACGCGGACGGAGTCGCGGGCAACAGCTAGTTTGAAAATAAGTAATATCTAGGGAAAATGATAGTTAGTGAAGAAAATTGTCATCTTAGAATAACTTCATAGTTCATGCGATATGTTGTAACGAGCTCTATTCCTTGAAATACTATTTTAACTCGGGAAAATATCTGAAAGAAGAGAAATTCGTAGTCGTTATGTATCTTGTTGGCGGTTTCATATTTTCCATTTCTATTCGGAAGTATAAGTTTTCGTACCGATTCTTCTATATTTACTGGAGGATAAAAATATAACTCAAACTACATGTCTTGTACCTATTTATTTTTGCCGATTTCGAAAAAGGGCAGAGGTTTCTTAATTAGATTTTTATATTCATGATTGTAAAAGTTTGTGGATTAAATATGTTGTAATTTATTTTTTATTCTAACACACATATCTATTTTATTATTTTTGATGTCAATACAAAAATAAACTTTTAATTATTGTAGAAACAAGTTTTATGAGGTTTGTGACGCTCCTACAACCAATGTAGGTCGGTATTGTTTCTAATCTATAGGATAAATAATGCTGAATGTCCAAAATCCAAGTGCATTATAAAATAAAAGCCTTGACCAAGTTTTTACTCCTCCACAAGTTAACTGGCCTTGAGAAAATTCTAGCTAACTATCGGTATATTAAGCACTCATTAAAGTTCTCTATTGCTTTACAATAAGGTCGATAATCGTTTGTTCTAGCCGTTTTATCGGTTTAGTAATTATGCACAGACGTCGACCTTCTATACGCTCGAACAAGAAATACAAACAGTCATTTAGACCAATATTTCAAAAGAATTCACACGTTATAAAGGAAATGGCAAAGGAGCGAAGGGTCTGTGAGTATGATATGCGGGTACTACGAAAATGTATCAACAATGGCGTACTTTGAATCAGAGAAGCCATTATATTTCGGAAAATATCATTACAAAATAACAGTTGCACGTGGAATTTATAATACGAAGTGAATATAATCGATAAAATAGATGTGTTAAAGGCGATTAGGAAACCATAGGTTGTAGCTTTGTTTAAAGAATTTTTTGTTCTACTGCAATACAATATTAAGTATTATCTTTGTGTCGTAAGGATCTACAATTGTGAATTACGTTAGTAATTTTATATAATTTCACAATTAGGTATATCATTATCTATACTATGAATTCATTTACAAATAGAGAAATTTTTAAAATAGAGAGATTTTTTAAATTTTAATGGCTTCATTCAGTAGGTATAATACCATATAATCGTTTAATTTATCTCTAGTCATATCAAACAATCGTAATACATAGAGCTCTGTCGTTATAAGTACACATAGTGGAGAGAATTGATATTATTTAGTGGTATATAGAATGGTATAGTTATCTAATGCTAGAGAACATGAGTACATAGTGACCTTGCGTCGCTCTATTGCTACGTTGTCTCTGCCCGCCTCGCCTACACTACTCTATAATATTCCATAACATAACCGCCGCTCTGCCCGCAATACTGACGTTTTACCATTAAAGAAATTACTACACTGGTTTTTGATGTGGGTTTAAAACGTTAATTTCCCAACTTTTCGACTACTCTTTGTTAACATAAATATAAAAAACTAGCGGACCCGTGCCCACTTCGTTGAGCATAATGTTAAAATCGGTTCTGTAGATCCCGAGATTACCCCACAATTACAAACAATACAATTCAACAAACACACAAACTTTACTTTTTTATAATATTAGTATTTAGTATAGATTGACAATATATTTTAAGTAGGTATGTCTCAATTAGGTTTGGAGACTTATTAGTTCATCTTTACCAACATTGTAAAGACCTACAGTTTCTTTCGTAGCACCTGAAAATATACATGGTAATTTCTAGTTTTACTGTAGTGTATTCAGTGTCTCTTAGTCTTATGTATATAACTACGAAATCAATCGAAAAAAGAGGTCGTTTAAAAAGACCGTCACAGCAAACATAGCCAGCTAAATTTATCATAAATAATCCACTACTTGAAAAAATACCTTTTACAATTTCTTAATAATACTTTTGAAATCTATTTGTCGTTAATACTAGAACCACAGACAATAATTGCAGCGTAGAATTTTAATTAAAAAAAATGTTATTTAATGTCAAAACAAACTGTGTACAGAACTAACTGTATCGAAATAGTTATTATAACTCAATATGATTATGATTATTTGTAATTTTTCTATCAACATTTTTGTGAAAAGTTTCGAAAGTCTAGATGCAGCATTCCTCAAAAAGGTACAGACTACTAAATCATTTCAGGAATATTTTTAATATTACCTATAACCTATTAGGTATGTACCTATATATTATATCAATATTTAATATCGCCGAAAAATTCCCGAATTCAGTGCTACCAAAATATCTGAAAATCACCGTTGAATTTGACTCTCAATTAATAACTATAGTAATTGATTTTGAAATTGACGTTAATTGAGCTCCATAGTGAATGCTGCACTAAATAATATTCTACAAGGTTTATTCCGGCGTTGTTTTACATACAGCTAGCAATATACTGGCTGTATTCCAATGCTTCTCTATTACGTGAATATTCAATTGTGCACAAAAGCGTAGTGTTTCACATCTAATTGGCTAAAATCGATTCAGATTCAGACTACAAACAAACATGTCTTCGCTTTAATACACTAGAAAGAACATTCATTAAAGCAGAGGGCAACATTTCCTTTTGTATGGAGTCATAGTTTTCTATTAAACGTAACAATTATATAAAGGAAGTAAATAGTATTTTATACTGATAGTACTGTTACTGTTAGCATATAATACATACTATTTAGACCTAATTTGATGTGAAATTCATAATTCTCATTTTCGAATACAATTCGAATAAACAAATATGTTTGGGTAATAAAATGATTCAGTACCTAGCTCGTGGTGTATAGCAAGGGTTGGTCTCGCGGGTGTTTTGTTTTTGTGCCATCATTATCTCTCGTAAACAAGTAATTGGTACGCGCACGTTGGAAAATGGATCTCGCCAGCCTTTTCACTGCTAATTGGTCTACGTACACTTTTATAATGGCTATTGAACACATCTGCACATATTGCTCTTCTTTCATTCTATTTTTTATTCAATCATCTATCTGTATAATAGTCTTGTACAGCTGCGGAAGGTGGTATAAGAATATGTGCAATACGATTTTATAGTTACTTAGTGAGAATAAGAAATGAAGTTCTTTCCAAGGACTGCAAGAGGTTCTAAGGGAACCCGCGATTTTATAGTGACTTTATTTAGTTTCTTTATTACGTGTTATGGTTTTCATTTTAGCAGGAAATTCTAAGGGAAAAATGATCGTAAACTTGAGTAGGCTCCACGAGCACGGTTTTCTGGCCGTGCTTAAACCATTTAGGTACTATTTCTTCCAAGTCTGAATAAAACCCATACAACAAAAATTACCTCATACGAATGTCTATTTTAAAGTATAATAATTGTATATTTAGATCATTTATGGATAAAAAGGGGTTCAATGAAAAGCGTAATATGTCTCAATACATGTCATAATCACATTCATAGTAAAGATAAAAATTTCCGTACACTTAAGAAGTTATCACATATTTGGGGCACACAATTTTAATTCAAACGTATATCTGGGCCAAGGATGTTGTTGGCGTTCGATAAGCGATTAGTTATTTTATCGTAGCATGACAACAAACGACCTTATTCTGCGACGTCGACATCGCTAGTACATAGTACATACTTTATTTAGCTAACGATAACCTTACTAAACAGTATAGCGTTTTATATTACGCATACTAGCAGTTCAAATGTTTGGTTTAATATTATGTATACCGAAATACGTTGTACGTACTCGGTAGGCGTTTTAAATTCTTCCCTTATTAGGTGTGAACTAAAACGTTGTCTAAGCAAACCAATTACGAATCAAATAAACTAATGACTTATCTGTTTTATTTAATTATTTCTCTATTAATATACATCAAATCATTTTCACGTTCTAATTATCTGGATAGGTACCTGCTACGTGGAGACAGAAAAAATCCATACTAATATTATAAATGTGTTTGTTTGTTTGTTTGTCCTTCCTTCACGCCGTAGCTAAGCAATCAATTGACCTAATTTTTGGCATACAGTTAGTTGAAAAGATGGAGAGTAACATAGACTACTTTTCAGTTCTACTTTCAGTTTTCGAGTCGCGGGCAACAGCTAGTTATAAATAAATTACTGTTACCTAAATGTTTTTATAAACGATTTATTAGCAACAAAAGCTTTGTTGACTAGAAAACTAGTCCATTATATGTCACATAAGCCTGAAACCAACAGTCGATATATGTACTCCCAAACTGCGTATAATTACATAACTATTAAGGCCAAAATGAGCATCCCTCATTATTTTCGTCCGTAGTATGCGCTATATTCTCTATTGAAATTGACGAATGATGAGCCATTATGCCTTGGTGATAAGGGCTATATTTGATTGTGATTTTATTTATAGAGCAGGCCCCGGCCCTCGGCTAGATGGACATTAAATTGGATTTGATTGAAACGCTCCAGATTTCGCCGCTTACACACGTCTGTCACTACCTCGTGTGTTACGGACTACGGTACCTTTGTTCAGGACTTCTCTTTTATATGCTACGTATCAGTTTAACGGGATCGAAATTTTATATAACAATAATAGCATAATCTGTCTCCATTTTATAAAACTATCATCTAGATTTTAAATGCAATTGCAATACACAACTAACATCAACGTCAATGTTAGCTATATTTTTATTTATTATAATTCTATTATGAATAAAAATATTATTACACATATGAATATATAGCAAGTTTAATTTAAATGCTTTTAATTTAATAGTCTAAATTGGTTCCCATCGCTATTTGCGTACACAAGAGGTAGGTAGCCTCTCTATTTTGTTGGGTTCAAGTACCAATCAAAATGGAGGACATTCTAATTATGTTTTATTAAGAAAAGTATTGTTAATATTTGCCTTACTAGGCAGTCATTACTGAATGTATAGGGAATTGTATTTAAAATACAAAAATATGAACGTATATACTTCACCGTCTTAAAATTAATAAGAGATATTATAGAACGTTTCATTAAGTTTAAGCTCAGTACAATATGCCCTAAATATTTTTTTTTTGAAATCCTAAACAATAAATGTCTAATTTATAATTTTAATTGTGTAAAATTTCTTAACATACATAAAAACGTACAAAACAGAAAAAACAAAAGGAAACATACAATAATAGACATATTCAAACAATAAATGCTTATACCTAAATATTTATAGTAAATGTCAGTTTTCTTAAAATATATGACGATCAAGTTACCAAAAAATATTCTACCAAGTAGTACTTATGTACTAATTGGTAGAATTATACTATAATAATAAACATTCAAATTGGCATCTTTAAAAATTTACTGTTATTTTTTTCATCAAAAATCATTTTTATTTGTTACCTAGTCCTAGTTTACTGATGAGGTATCAGTCAGCACACTAACAAAATAGGTATTATTCTTACACGTAGTTCGTACAGTATCAGAAATTTACACAATCTTATTAATATTCTCATAGTTGCCTCGTTATTAGTATAGTATTAAATGTGAAGTCGCTTTTGGAGTGGAGCATCAACGAAATAGGTCAAGCTGATTATATAGAATCAATACTGAACAGCAGCACCAAACACTTTTTCCTCGTGTTCCGCAGTATAACATATAAATTACAATAGTTCTAATAATTTCTTATTGATTGTTTAATAATATTAATACATAGCATCTTTCTACGTTTACGAGTATTTAAAAAAACAAAGTTGGAGTTTTCAACAAGAATTTTCAAGAATGTCGAGCTAAATTTACCTATTAATAGTATTTAACTTTTTTTCAGTCTCGTCAATTAAAGCTCTCATAACTCAGTTGGCCATGTTCTTGTATGGTAAGGCAATTAGTGATGAGAACACTATTGACATTAACGGGTGTATAATTGAGAGGCGGTTGATTCCACGTTGATTCATGACATAAGAATTAATGACACACAAGTGACGTAATAACTTGATCATTTCGTATTCGAATACTAATTGCGTTGGGAACTAAAAAAATAAATAGGTATGGAAAACATTTTCTCATATAGTATAGTCAAAG
>JADANM010005835.1:4233733-4252606 GCA_026213755.1 Eurema hecabe
GTTAAACATATTTTTGTTCCATTATTCTATAATAATTAACTATGACTTTTTGTAATGCCTATGAAATTATTCATATAAAAATGGCGTACACATATCTTTTTACAACTAATTTTGTATCTTACCTAACATAACCTCTAATAGTGATATTTTTAAATTTATTAATACCTACAAGTAATTATTTTTATAAAATCTCAACGAATGCTTAGAAAACTAGTCTTAAATTGGATTCTAAATAATATAAGCTAGAAAATCTACCTATTATTAAATCAAATGTAACGTTTCAGTGATAATCGGTGAAATCTGATCTTCTGAAGAAGTCTTTTATCTCCTCAAAGCTGCACTTTAACTCTGGAATCTATAAAATAACAAACACATATTATTAATATGTTAATAAAATGAAAAACCTATTAAATATGTACACAATATTATTTCCGATATATTAGCGTTTTTTTTTGTCGAAAATAGGCTGATTTAATTCAAATTTCATTCGTTTCATATTAGACAATTTAAGTTAGAAATTTGTACGTTTTTCATAAATCTTAGGTATAAATGCTAGATAGCTATCGATCTAAGGTAGACTATATTTGGTAGGTAACTATCTGGATGAGCCATGCCAAATGACTGAATCGAATCTGCTAACAATAAAGGGATTGCTTAATATCAAGTGGTCACCACCTCAGTTGGGCGTCACAATAAAAGTTTGAACGAAAATTCGTCTTATGTAAGTAAGGTACAAGAAAAAACTACATAAAAGTCTAGTTCCATAAGAAAATGTCTTTTCTGACCTACTATAATGATTCTTCTATAATCTACAGAATATTGTTTCGGTCGTAGTAAGAATGTATGGTAGCGCACGACGCGGATGTGGATGGTGTGACGCTCGCTGTGGGCTGAAGAACCGGCAGGGGCGTCGGGGGGTTGCAGTCCGGCAGCGCGGGCAGCGGCGAAGACAGGTGGTGCCCGAAACCCATCACTCCACTAATGGTGGAACCATTCAGAGAACTAGGAGGCAACATCTGCCCGTGAACACTGCGCATCCCTGAAAATAAATACGCTTTGTAAATAGCACTGTACAACTGACGTATTGTTGAACTCATAATACATGTACCTCGTACCTACAACGTACTATTTCGATTTTTATATAATATATTGTAATAAGCTTCTCACTTCTCAGAATAAAGTAAAAAGGTTCGATATGTAGTGCAGTCTTGTATATACTGTATCTTATAAGTTATATACTTAGTTACTGTTGTAGGTACGTTATGGTGTTTAAAATGTCATTCGCAAAGCTTTTTCCCTTAAAAATATTACTATAACTAACATGAGTCCTTTTTAGAACAACACAACTTAAATGGTTAATTTAAGTTAAATAATATGGTTTTGAAAATACAAAGTAATTTTACACAATAATAATGAAAGGATCATCAAAAATCTGATCTATAAAAGTTATTCAATCTAGCGTTTTTCTTCTTTGTACACACATACATACTGGACTTACAAAATTATTTATTATTGATAGGGAAACTACTAAATTAGCGCCGACTTATCCACAAGACAGCATTCCTAAACTGATGCTAGACAGAGAGCAACGTTAGCCCATACAGATTACAGATAACTGACAAGGCATGCTACGGCTCGGCTGCCGGCACGCCTGCCCATTCGACATTAATCTGTGGCAGCTAACATATAATTGCACGAAGCTAGCTCCCAATTCCCATCGCCCGCGTCTGCCACTCGTCTGTTGTCGAACCACGAACGCGCTGTACCTAATCGTCTTAATTTAAACAAACCAATCGGACGAATGATTTTAGGAATAAAATCTGGGCGCGTCTATTTTCTATACCTCCACATGTTTCACGAACACCGGCGAGTTCAAAACTCTCTGTTCGTACTAATTCAGTATACTGTAAGTGCTGTTTAATTCTGATGAAAGGGATTATAACACGCGGCCGAGTTCTCCACGGCACTTGTCAACACTTATTAGATCCGATATTAAGTGAAGAGCATTACCGTTGGAGCAATTTGCTGTTAAGTTAGTGGGCGTTGATGGATACGTTAAGGGGCTATTCGTAGCATTCGATTTTAAACCAGCTTTTAAATTTAATTAGGTTTCTAGTGTAGTTATTTTGTAGTTTGTACCAATTTTTGTCTCTGGTTAGAACAGCATATGGAGGTATAATGTTACACCCAGGCGGTACTTTTTAATATCGGAAATCCTTTTTTTATCTTACACTAGTGAGCCGCCCCAGCTTCGCTTGCATATATTACGATGTAAGCTAATCTTATAAGTTGGATCAAACTACACACGATGTGCAAATTTAATTAAAAATCGGTTCAGTAGTTTAGGAGTCAATCGCGGACAAACAACGTGACTCGTAATATAAATATTAAGATATATATTCCATCTAGAATTGCAAATAAAAATAAAGAAAAAACCCACGTAAACCGACATCAGAAATGTATGTTCGAATATGTCACTTACCTGAAATGAAAGCTTTCGCCAGCGATTTATGTGAATCCTGAATGCCGCGTATTCCATCCATAGACCACCATACAAATGTATTGAGGATATAATTTCTAACGAAGCATACAAGCTCACTTAAATCTACAAGAAGCGATCAGGTTAAAGGCATTGAGGATTCACGAGGACGCAATATCAAGCGGGATTGAAAATTATATTTCGCAACATTGCTCATGTATTCATAAAATCAATTCAGATCTGAATTTATACCTTAAAGCTTGACTAAGAAAGCTCGGTGCGAGCAAGTTATCAGGTACCGGGGAACACAAATATTGGAGAGTAGGTAGGTATTGCGCCATCGATCCTCCCTGAATATAAAAAATAAACAGCATAATGATTATTAAGGTCCTTCTACCGTTGTTTTTACAAAACGTTCCAGATGCAGTTTCTAACATTCGATATAAAAACATTGAAAAAAGGGTTAAAAAGGATAGGTTTGTAAAGTTTTTTATGGTATCATTTGGCAGACTTAATGTGTGCTGCATCTGGTTTAAAAAATAATTATTCTTCTTGAATTTTTAAAAAGCAACACATGAAATTTTATAAAAGTGTTTATATAGAAGAGAAAGGTTTTTATATATTGTATTTCTAATACATACATACCTATAATATTATTATGTTAATAACAAAACCTATGGCTTACCTATTGCTGACTTTATGAATATGGGAATCAAAATTTAAAATAATGTACATACCATTGTATGGTCTACAGGATTGAATGCGTGCGTGAAATGAAAGATTTTCAGTGTGTAAACTGCTTTGGTTAGACCACACATAACGAGAGAAACGCATCAATAGCAGTGTCAATTACTGGGTCTATTTATAGTGGTTTAAAGCTGGTGCAGTTAATAGAAGCTACATTTTTAAATCCGTTTTAAGAAAAAAGTTGTCCATTTTAGTTTGTTTTGTGATATATGAATTGATTATCATATTATATAACATTCTACGTGGTTAATATATAATCTGATAAGAGTAGATCCAACCATAATTCGCTATAATTCAAATAAAATTATAGTCTTTGTTTTTAGATTATGTCATTTTACATCCTATTACATAATTATGTTTCATTTTATGAATAAATAATAGCAACACGCTGAACCACACGAGACCGTAAGTCATTCTGGCTACATTTAACACTAAATTCAAATTTCAAACAAATGTCAGTCAGTGGTAAATCAAAAAATTCATAAACGGAGCAATCAAGGCTTGAAATAAACATCGTATCGAGGTTGTCGTTCTTGAAATTCTCGTATTTTTTTATTAACGTCGGCGTACAGACGGATTATTCTCGAAATACCTATGCATTAATAAAGATCAAAAGACTGGTACAAGCGAGCGATGGTGTAAACAGATCGCACCCGTAGGTACTACGGCCTGTCTCCGTCCGCCGGCGCGGGCGCCGATAGTGATGCCGTACCGTACGCGCATTGTCTACACGTAAACTTAACACAAACTAATTATAGTTTAATATTTTTACGACGCATTTAAAAAGAAGTTTGGCTATCAATAGATTACACATTATTCGTGTGTTAGTAAGCGATAATTACACCTTTTATTTTCAGTCCCAAATTGCGGGGTGGATTTGGATTGTAATTTATTTGTGACTAGCGACCAGCCCCGGCTTCGCGCGAATCTATTATGCATGTACTATACACATAAACCTTCTACTAGAATCATGATATCTGATAAAAAACTGCATAAAGATCGGTGGCGTAGTTCAGTACCTACAGGGTATTTGTAAAATGCTTTCTTATACATATTTGGCTAATACCTGAAAGCAATATCTACTTATATTATATTATAAAACATTGTTAGGTTATTTATGAGAGGTACGCACGGTATTATAATAAATTTTGACATTATTTCATTCTAGGTAAACGACATGTAAGTATATAATATGTATTCATATTATGATATTATATAATAAGTGTTTTTTTCTTACATTACCTAAAAGAATATGGTTTGATCGCGGTATATGGCATAAACCAAACTGAAGATAAATACATAAATATTTATCTTTTATTTGTTTCAAATATCCTTGATGTGATTGCATTTGTATTGTTATAAAATGTTTTTGTCAACGCAAAACATGCTATCGTAATCGTTTTTAAAAGTGTTTTCGAAATCTAGCATAGGTACGGCTAGAATTAGAAGCCGCAATAAATAAGAATCTATCAAACACTTATCTGTAAATTATAAAGATGTTATAATTTCATAAAATGTATGAGTTCCGTTCCGTTGCAAGTGAAGTAAGTAATTATGGATCCGTTAGTGAGTCGGCGATTAAACTCGCGTAGTTGGTGTATTTATAAGGCGTGATACAACACCAGGCGCGCTCATAAACGGAGAGCTGCACAGACGCGCTAAATTGCCAATCAAATATCTATTTCAGAATTTTGTTAAACTTCTAATGGTAGGCTTGCAACTTCACGGTACATATATCTTCAGTACATTATTTGATAAAATCTCTGTTTTATATCCATCCACTGTAGAATCATTAGGTACGTGTATTTATTTCAATCATTTTAACTTAAATTAGCATGAAAAGGTGTAGAGTCTTAATTTCTGCTCTACTTGCTGATACTCCTGTTTTCACCCACACGAGTAATATTCGTTTACGTACATACAAAGTATCTGGGTTTGATTATAAGGACTGAAAAAATAATATCCAGCCTGTACAGTTGTTTTTACGTGAATTTAAAAAACATTGACACATTCTCAAAAACTTTCGCATGTATAATATACGTTAAGACAACCTACATGTTAAAGTGTAAATGTTAAATATTATCTATGTTCATATGTACGTTGCATAAATGCACATGCTACCGCAGCTTTTATGGTCGCCGTAAGGGACGCAAGACAGCTTCTGAGAACCGAGTGCACATGGGCAGTAATAAAACATAGATTCAGCCTGCATCACCATATTTTTTGTAACGACCGTGAAAAATATGATGCCGTAATAATTGCTTGTCTATAAAAAAAATATTACACAAAAATCATCTATCAACTTAGTTAAAAAAATTTAACATTATTTGTATCAGTAAGTTAATCAAACTGTTTTAAGATTTTTTTTTAATTTAAGTAAAATGAAAAAGTAACCTAAATAGGAGGAGGAGGAGTCCTGAACAAAAAAGGTCGCTGCATCTGTGGAATTGCATAGTTACTGCCTCCGATGTACCAGGGACATATGAATAGTAAGAGCTAAGCATGAGCTAGGTTTCAGGTCGTCTGTACCGAGTCTGGGCGCACTACCTATGAGTAGGGGTGCGAAGGGGGGCGAATCAATACTACGCTGCGCAGACTAAAATGGAAAGTGAAACGTCATACTGCACACTGTATACAATATATACATACATGTAGGTATATTTTATACGTAGTGTTGTATAACTTTGTTATTTAATGGCTTGAATTTGAGATTGAGAAAGCAACTTAAATAAAAACATTGATCAGCTACCTGATCGTAATAAGCCTTTGTGGCACAGTCATTGATATTAAAACTCTCTAAGAGGCTTTATAAAGGTTTTAAAGGAAAGCTCAACAACCTAATTTGAACGTAGGGAAAACAACAATAAAATTAATTTAAGCACACCGTAATATAATTTACTTACTGACTTGGAGAAATTAAATGTAGGTTACATCGAAAAAGTTGCCTTAACGATTCTGGCCTAAACTAAAACATTATTACTATAGTAATAATATAATAGACCATGACCACCAACCTGCCTGAGATGAATCAAAGATCACAAACGGATGCTTAAAATTTATCAAAACTGCGATATTGCGAATCTTTCGAGTATTTTTTCTTAACTATTATTATTTATGTTTAAAATAGTTACTAATTGACTGAATACACTGCATATGTAACCGAAAAAGCACATCATTTTTAAAGCACAAAATAACAAAAGTTGGTGACATTGCAAAATTTTCGCTCCAAGTTACTAGGAATCCATAACTATTAACGTGTCTGTTTATCATTGGTTCATTGTAGCGACATCTGATGGAGACAACTTTATTTAGTTAGGCACTCATTTTTAAATTAAAGTATAAATTTATAAGCTACGTCTTACCTACGTTATTACTTATCATGTACATAAGTTTCTTAAACTTACAAAAGGGACAAAACAAAGAAAACGTAACTTCTGCTTTATTCAACTTTACATTTAAAGTCAAAATCAACGATAATGTCATTCAGGGACTTTGTCCTTACTAATATAAACAATTTTCCGGGATGAAATTGACAACTCATGTTTACAATATCTAAGAATTTTCTAAAATGATTAGGGCCAGGCCGACGTATCCGAAATAAAGCTGCGGCGAGTAATTTTTAATAGACTTTATAAAAGTAAATAAATCAATATGTATAGTTATAATATGCTCGGATATTTTGCGGTTACATGTAAAAAGAGATGTTTACAAAAAGTAATATAATAATTATGTCTACCAATTTGCTACACCGTAGCACGTCGTAGCGTGACATTGTAAGCGTTGTTAAAAAGCCTTCTCAGAACTTTGTTACGCATCATAAAACTCCTGAAAAAGACGCCGAGATGATTTTATATTCCTGTGATTTTTTCCGTATTTGAGAAAAAATAGCAGAAGAGAGAGGGCAAAATGTAAGTACTAACTGGGAGATAAAACATGATATGTCTATTTTCGAATCTATATTTTTGCGATGCAACTTCACTAGAACAACATAAATGAAAAGAGCTTCCAATTCAGAACACAAGTGTAGTTTGTGCATAAAACAGAGCATGCGCACTCCATTTTGATTATTAATTGAAAGTTTCAAATCAATTTTTGTATTTCAAAGTTTTTAGGGGCGCTGTTATTAAGCATAACATACGATCTTCGTTCAAGAATTAATAAATAATTAAAGTATAAGAATATTCGTAAAAACAATAAATTGTAAATACGACAATGACAAACCCTTTATACCTACATTAGTGAGGTAGGTCATGGATTTAAGTCTAGACTTTCACTGGTTTATGTATTCCTGGTATCCACGCTGCATCACATTGCACAAAATGCACGCTCGCTTTTCGTAAACAAAAAATAATTAATTTACAATAAATACAATAATCAAATTTAATTAATCGTAATGACGAACTAATCTCTAGCATAAAATAAAATAAATATCAATAAATAAAATCCTCTGTTGTACAAATATTTGCCTTTTTTAATATTAACCTAACTTTTCCATTATCCATCTAGAATTAATAAAAAACTACTAAGAAGACTACACTACCTTTAGCTGGCCGTCAGCAAAGAAAAATAAAACAAATAGGAATGCACACACATTGTTTGGAGTTTAGTCTTACGCTGATTAAGTTATTATTATTAAGATGATACCAATTATTATCTAAACAAATAACGTTCATAAACTTTATACCTAATGCGAAATGGGCAGCGAATTAGTTTAAGTAAATAAAAATCTTTCTTTTTCATACAGTACACAATATATAAAAGTTGTATGTAGAAGAACTACAAGTTTTAGTCTATGATGCAGTTTTCGTGCATCTGATACTAGGAGGATATGAAATAAAAGAACCTAGACTGAAACGTTTGCACTGAAGAGATGATGGAATCGGCACTATGGTAGCTAAAGTGCATTGTTCGTGCACTTTGTACTAGGAACATATAAGATTTATAAAGCTTGTTTTACACAAATGCATCTTATTATTGGCGCCAGTTCTTCGTCGAATAGATAAAAAATGAGTAAAAGTAAATTATATATAATAAATAAAGTTTATGATATATAAGTAATATTGTGGTTATATTTGTATCACAGCGTATCTAATTATTTTGTAGACGACATACTATCTACGGCTGATAAACGTACCTGCATTCGAATTATATAATATCACAAATTATTTATTACTTGTACCTACTTTTGTTATCAGTTGCAATTCTTATATCCAAATTACATAACGAGCACCCCTGCCACATCTTCGCTGCTTATGACATCGTACCTACACTAGGTGTTGTATGACGTAAGAAATAAGCTTGCAAAAATGTTGTATTGTTTCATAATTAACTGTCGTGATTAACGAAATAATATTTTACCGACACTCTTATTCAGCGAAAGTATGTAAATTATTAAGAGTTTGTAGACAAATTATTAAAATATTGGCACAAGTAAAAGCGTTGTGCCCAAGTTGACGACTGAATTGGGGTTGATATTACGCATCGCCTCTACGCAATACACGCATATCGAATTGGTGAAGTTCTACGCAGTTTTAGAACACCCAGGGCAGCTATATAACGTCTGAAGATTTTAGGTCAGTAAGTGCTCTATTTATTTCATGTTGTGGCGTCATTCTTTTAGAGTAATTTATGACCGAATTCAATTTATATTTGAAATAATTGAATACGTAGAGGTTGAAAAAATAATAATGTTATGAAATATAAAGGCCAGTTATCAGTCGTTTGGACATTAGCTTGTTCGAAATTATTTAGTAGTACCTAATAGTTACTAGAAACTTTGTATTGATTAGTCTTGCTGCCATGCGCCGACTTTCCCTTTCAACTGATGATTTGGCCTTGAAAGTTACAAACTATGTACTATTTCAATCTCCTACGCTTTATGTACTCCTAGTATCGCTTGATGAACTTTTACTGTAGGCCTACCAATGTGAAAAATTGTATGTTTTGTTTGTTGTTGTCCGGGTCTAAGACATAATAACATTTATAACTTAAGTAAATGTGTTCATAATTATTAGTTAATCAATCAAAAAATATTGTTTAATAAAAATATATTTTCGATTCTATCTAGTGATGAAAAACCTAATATTTATAATACTTAAAAAAAACATCTCTTTAATCTATGAATGCACAACCACAGAACAATTCTAAAAAATATACAAATATATAATAATTGTATGCAGTTACAATACTATAGTGTATTCAAATTGTAAAACTTGCTTTCTTTTAAAAAGTTTTTGTAGTGAATAATTCATTGTGCAACTAACTGCAATTGCAAAAGCAATGCTCAATTATTAATAAAAAACATTAATGATCTATTATTTCAAATAATAACGAACTCATTATTGTATTTACTTGATTTCAAAATTCAGAAGAACAAAGAATCATTACATAGTATAAAGAAAATAGAGATATAAATTACAAATTTCAGATAAAAACTAAATGGTGAAAAGTTTTTTTTAATTTAGGGAAACAGTAAGTACTAGAAAAAAAACAAAGCTTTTTTTATGTTTGTCCCTAATCCCTATTATGTACCTAAAATCTTTAAAACTTCGCAATCAGTTTTCTTGCAGTTTTTATCACATAGAGCATTTTAGAGGAAGGTTTATGTATATAATACATGCATAAAGAGGCGCCAATTATATTAGTTTATTAAGTAAAAAATATTTTTACAATTTCAGGAATGAAAAAACGTTAGTTTAAGGAAACCCTTTCACCCTATCTACAATAAAATGGTTTTTTATTTCTATACTTCCTTCAATCTACACATACTTGCTTCCACATTTTGTAAGGGTTGTCTATGTAAGATAATTTATATAATACATTTGGTAGATTTAGAGATTCAATAAACAAAATACGTAAGACATGTGCATTAAGTATTTATCATATAAATTACTAAATTATAGTCTTAAAAAACTCCACAGTCTAATGAAAATAGATATAATAATTCTTATCTGGAGTTTAATATTATTGCACAAAAAACTGTTTTCTTTACCTTTAAAGTTGACTTTTAGAACTTTACGCTTTCAGTAGATACCATTTTAAGTTTAGGAAACAAACTGAAGTTTTTATTTTTTAATATTATATGCTTACTTTTAAAATAATAATAAAAAAGTCTTTATTAATGTATACACCTATTAATAATTCAAAATTAGAAGTAAATTAAAAAAGGAGCTGAAAAGAATACTAAATACCTATCGTCAAAAGTTTCAATCACTATCAGTTATCTCCTACAGGTACCTAGTGTTACCTGAAAAATATTATAAATATACAAAATACTCGTTTTAAATACAAATTTTACAAAATACATATATATATTTAATACGACCATACATACACATATCTACATCCCTACATATATATCCTATAGTTAACTATATTTTAAGCGTCTGAAACTTATCAAAGTTATATTTAATGCTTTTGTTCTGTGTAAAAAGTTCACTTGTCTATTTACTTTCTAAACCAGATAAAAAATAGATAGAAGAGTTTCTCTTACACCATGAAACGGTAATTAATTATTCTTAAAATATTTTAAGATGTAAACTCCTGTCCACCTCAATAATTCTGGTAGTGTCAAAAGATCATCGGCCTTATTTGTTATTACAAAATATGAATAACATTAAAATTTAGTCCGAATGCTTTTAGATTTAGATTAGAAATCCTAGAACCGATTAAAATATACTACCTAAAGTAAAAAGAAATATGCAATTGACGGAAACCTATCTATATTGTGGAGGATTACCGATTAAGTCCCGACGGACGATTTACACTTTATTAGTTATTTCCTCCATGGCAATGTCTCCGGTGTTTCGTTCCTTTAAAAAATGTTTTGTTCATATTCGCATCTAGTAGAAAAAAAACATTAAACAATATTGCTATTACTTCTACTTTATTTATGTTTTAGTACCTACATATGTATACAGTAATCTAATTATGTGTATATGAAAAATATGTATTTTAAATCACTTACCGTGCTCGTTGGTGACGTACTGGTAGTTTGGTATTAAGTCTGTGAGGTCATGGCGCGAGGGCGGCGACGCGGCCGGCGGCCGGTAGCCCGGGTCCACTGCGCTGTAGGCAAGGGGCCATTCTCTTTCGCCCATGCCATACGTGCAATATTCTCCACCGTATGACAACTGCTGGCTCGTGCCGGCGTGCGAGTATGCACACGCTCCATAGTCTATCGCTGTTGCGCCGCTTGCGCCCGAGCTGCTGCCTCCTCCGATATCGTACCCAGACGGCTGCGACGGCGGCAGTGCGGACACCCCACCCCCACACAAGTAACCACCACCACCGAACTGAGCTTTCAACGCTTGACATTTTCGGCGAAATCCCCTAGGTCGTCTCCTGTACGACCCCTCCTCGAACATATACTCCGACGACGGGTCGATCGTCCAGTAGTGACCCTTTCCCGGCCTTCCGAGTCCTTTCGGCAACTTGATAAAGCACTCGTTGAGACTCAAGTTGTGCCTTACAGAGTTTTTCCAGCCTTGGTAGGAGCTTCGAAAAAATGGAAATTGTTGTTGGAGGAATGCGTATATTTCGCTAAGCGTGAGTTTTTTATTTGGAGAATGTCTGATCGCCATAACTATAAGAGCGATGTAGGAGAGCGGTGGTTTCTCCTGGCGCCTAGTGGCGGGCAGCCGGCGCGCCGCCTCGTCGGGTTGCTCCTCGGTCTTCATGCGTGCACGTCGGATCGCGAGCGAGGGAACAGTGCGCCGCCCACCATGTGAGCAGTGCGATGCGCTCGCGCCTCCTTAGACCGCGCCCCGAACACCCCGCTCGGCGCACACACTCTCACACGTTTTGTTATAATACGCTCTCAGAATGCTATCTGTTCAGTGTAGAACCTCACTATATCCATATCAGCAAAAAATCGTAATTGTTGTTTATACATTCTAAAATTAAATACATAGTATCGTGTTACCGGAAGTTTAAAGCTTTTATTTGAGTATCTATTCCTTTTAAAAACAACGCTTTGAGATAGATAAATGACCTGAATAAAACGGTAGGACTCCGTGAGGTTGTTGCACTGATCTCCCGCAGCCTGCATCATCTACAATAAGTTTACAAACACCAAACGGCGGAAAACCCGCTTAGACAATAATATTTATCCGCTGAGACGTCGCAAGGATGCCTGTCGAACGCTCGCTCTTGACCTAGCACAATTAAATCAAACATTTAGCTACACACAACAAACACAAACGAAGTAAAGTATACTAAATATTTACCATAAGCGTAAACCAAAAGTTTTGCAATAAACTAGCCGGATTTATTTATACGGTGGTTTAAAGTTTAAAGTACAATTTATCAATTGAATCTCGACTTTATTCTTACGGGTTAGGATTCCTTTTACAGCGGGTTTGCTCAAAATTTACAAACACATAAATGAAGACACTAAATGGCTACGCTTGTTCGTTAAAAAATGATTTTATACTATTAACGTGGTATGCATTTAAGTAGACCTAAAAAATTTGCATAGGTACCTAAAACAGTGCTTCTTTTTAAATTGTAAAGCCAGAGATATACAACCGCTAAGCTAAATCTAAATGTGTGCCTATTTTTTATAGCAAATTATTAGAGAACTTTCTTAGGATGCGCAGTTTTTTAATTGCAGTAAAATTTGGGATTATGCATTTCTATTTCCAATCCGTATATATACGATGCACTAACACTGGATGAGCATAAATGTGAAGAGATCGAATGAATAAAATTTGATTGTACTTTAATAGAGCATGCGCACTTTATGTATGAAATTGTTTAGTGTACATTTAAAGTTCAAACTGGTATATTAGCTTTTCGGGGGAGGGATATATTTTAACATAACTGTTCAAAATTATAAAAACATTTTATTATTCTTTAAAAGATTATGTTATGATATTCTTCTACCTATAGCCCGACGCGAGAAAAATATTTTTTACGTCATATTATAATAGTATTATTCTGAATGATGAATAATACTTACTATAATATGATTTTTTGGAATTTTTAGAAAGAAAACATCTGACTGAATTTCATATTACTTTATAAGTATAAGGGGTAGGTAGAAGAAATATATATACAACGGTCTTTTCTCACGTAAGACTGTGGAGGCAACTAAAAGTAACTAACTGTATTTGGGGGAATGTCTTTTAACTTTTCGAATCTACTATCACTACGACTAGGTCAGCATAAAAGTAAAGAGGCCAGAAGCTAACGTTTATCAAAGCCTTAAAGATGCCTTTTTATTTGTTTATTTATAACACTTTGATGATTCATCTTAATCGTCAGCAAGTCCAGTCTATATCTACTGTAATTTTAAATGCCTAGAATATTTTCTTCTATACTACTCAAATAATCTATCTCTATAGTAAGTGTCTTGTCTCTTTAAAGTTTTCAACAAAATTTAGCTTAACTTACGCAGGTTTTGTATGAAAAAAATTCTTTGATGTATAGACGTGCGCTGTCTTGCATTCGTCATTGTCTGTGAAATGAAAAATATAAAGCGTTTTTTCATTTTTATGCGAAAAAGTCATAACTTACCAAAGTAGATTTAGTTTTTTTTAATACGTTTGTATTTTTTTTTGTGTACGCAACCTAATTCTTTAAAGATATTTTTTAAAATAAAGGTATATCTAATATTTTTTTTTACTATACGTCCTCTCGTTTTAGAGAGCTGGATTCTTATAAGAAGGTATAGAAAACATTTCGGCTTGGTTAGCATTCGGTCAAATCAGAACCGTGAAAGTGGAAAAGAAACCAACCGCTCAAAGATATTTATTTATTTATTGCCCCGATGATTGATTTTATACGTCTATTCTCTAATATTTACGATGCACTGTGACTAGATCAGCATGAATCAAAGGAGACCGTTATAATAAATAAAGTTTAACGAAACTTTAAACGTAGAGCATGCGCGGTTCATTCATGTTACTAACTTAATGTATCTCGATGCACAATTGCAGAAAACACCGTTTAAGTGTTCGTTTGTTTTATAAATTACTAGCTGATCCGTGCCTACTTTGTTGAGCATAATGTTAATTAAACCTTTTCGATTTTTTATATAGCCTATGACACTCTGCAATAATGTGGTTTTCTATTGGTGAAAGAATTTTTAAAATCGGTTCAGTAGATCCCGATATTACCCCATACAATTTAACAAACCTACAAAGTTTACTTCTTTAGCATATTAGTATAGATTAGCCGTGCGCCGCTGTTTTACCTGCATTTATGTATGTATTATACACATAATATTAATCATTTCTATTGAATCTTTCCCATCTAAATAAAAAAATAAATAAATAAAAAATCATTTATGCCTCGAAAACATACAGTAATAAATAACTTTTAAGTTAAAAATTAAAAAAGAAATTAATTTAAAGCTTTACCGAGCAATAGACGACTACTCAGTGACGTGCCTGGCTTGCACCTGGAACTTTTCTGATCTTTCCTATATAACCTACGATGTGAGAAAGTTTTTTACCCAATCGTACCATCCTATTGTATATAGCTATATATTTATTTATTATTTTTACACATTGTGTGTATGTAGGTGTGCGTCGTTGTTAAAGTCAGTGTGTGTGTAAGATGTGCGGGTTCCTGAATGGACATTTTTGGATGGAGAATGGGCATCGAATTTGAGCCTTAAAAGTAGAGCCTTAGAGTGTGTTATAGTAATAATTTTTTGCAAAAAACTGTATGAAAATCGAGTGCGTGGATTTAATGATTTAAGCATACATAGGCATAAGCAGAAGAAAGCAACTTTTTATACTATTTAATGATAATCGAGCAAAATATTTGTTTATGTTTAAATTCTCCCGTTTAACATCAACATATCTTTTAGACCTAAAGGGAACTGCATCAAAACATAAACTTTGTCAACATTAAATAAATGAAATAATGTGATGAATTTGTTTATAGATTCTACTAAACTATATATAAGGTAACAAATAAATTTATACCTACCACTTATAAAGAAAGGTATTTCATAAAAAATTATTCCCCTGGAAACTGGATAAAAAGTATCCTATGTCCTTCTCCTGGTTCTAAACTACTTCCCTGCTAATTATCAGCTAAATCGGTTCAGCCGTTCTTGAGTTATACGTGAAGTAACTAACACGACTTTCTTTTATATAAGAAGATTTGCATTTATTTTTTGACGTTTCTTCATCTCTACCGATATGTGTTTGTTGCATATAAAGTTCTACAGGTGCAACCCACATGCAGTTTTAACTAGGAACACATAAATTCAAGGAAGCCACTCTACAACGGGAGAAGTGTGGTGCATACACAATGTAGTAGTGTGTACAAATTTGTACCCACGCAGCACACAGACAAATACTATCAACTATATATCTAGATTCTAGCCGAGTTAACTTCCTATATAACATATAGGATTCTATGCAGAAACACTAGGGTTGCATAGAGATATAGATATTATGATGAATGTGGGGAACATTTGAAAAACTAAACGCTAACACTAGATAGCGGGTCATACTGTGACTACTAAGTATGAACTCTATTAAAAAAAATTCAGGCTAATTAAAAGAACATAACCGCGGTGTGTACTACTACAAGTACTCACTGCTTTCTGAAAATATATAAAAAGAAATGAAAATACCACTGTGTCTAAGTATATTATAATTAAAACCTTATTTTCCTCGCCTTTTGATTTCTTTGATCTATTGTTAATTGCTCAGTTTGATATTTTGTTTAAATATGGGTTTGCTGAAAAGTCAAATCTTAAATTAGGCCTAAATTAAATTTATTAGGCTTAAATTAAAGGCCGGCAACACACTCGTGACAACGCGAGTGCTCATGGGCGGCGCTGATCACTTAACATCAGGTGACGCGCTTGCTATCATATAAAAAATAAATAAATAAATAAATTTGCGCTAAGTTGTCCCAAGTAACACTTTGTCGATGAGAAAGCTCATTTGAAAGTTGCAATACACATCTCCTACATATTGCTACCTTCGTGGTTAAAATATTGAATGAAAATGCAATCGCATGGGCGGTTCAAATGAATACTACATTCTAACCAGAAAAATTAAATAACTTTAATTCGTTTGTGATTCTAAAAAAAATCCTTCGAAAATTAACGTGAAATACACCTTTAAACAAATATAAGATTGATTCATGAAATTGTGTATTATAACATAAGTATTCTTAATAGCACAATTATTATCAATAAACATAATGTTATCACCGTAAACTGAATTTCAAGCCTTATTTATTAATTTATTTTAACAAATTTGAACTTCATTTAACGACAAAGATTTTAGTTAAAAATATGAAGAATAGAAAAAATAGACAAAAAAGTTTTTCGTTATTCTGTCTCTGTCCCTCTCAAATTGAATATAGGTTCTTTAATATACTATGAAGTTTCAGGAAAGGGGGTGGGAGGATTATAAAACTGGAAGTCTAACTCTTGCGTACTGCTATCTTCCTGGTAACCGACATGTACCGGAATGCATTTTGCACCTTTTTTATAATACCTTTTTACCTTACCTACCTACCTTACTTTATACCTTTTTTAAGATAGATAGATAGGTATTATTTACCTATTATTAATTAATTATATTTTAAAATGTATAGATAGGTACTTTGTGAATTTAAAAAGAAATTCTAAAAAAGTAAGAATAAAAAGAATAAAAAAGCTAGCCTAAAAAAATGAAACATCACAAAATTAGTCTTAGAAGAGTTAAGTTTCCCAAAAGTATCTATCTACCTAGTAATTTAGTTAATAGCTTTAACAAATAAATTATACGCAAAAACACAGGATAGCTTAGTAGAAGTTTTTTTAAAGACGTCTTGGTACGACAAAAAGGTATATTTTATCTTAAAGTTGCGTGAGTAGTTGCTACTGTTAATCATCGAGCAATAATTCATTTCTACGAGCGCTCAAGCGATGACGTAAGCCAGGAACGCAATACCGCATTTTCAAGTGATTCGTGAAAGATGTAGTACCAAAAAAATACACGTGTTAATACATTATTTTGGTTTTCAAGTGCCGTAGCTTTTAGGTTATTGGTTGTAAACGGTAGACAATTAATTTATTTATTAAAGGATTTTTTCACAATATATTTTTAACTGATGAATGATAGTTGATAGCGGATTTTAAAGTATCTTATATTTAATTAATGTAAAAAAAAGTTTATTTAGACTTGTATACAACTTATGAAACAAAATAATTAGTGTATGAATGAGCGGAATATATTTGATGTTATGATATGATTTGATATGTAATATTTGCTTGCGAATTATTTGACCGTTAGATCGAGCGCGAAAGTAGTGTTCTCTTAGTGTTTAATTGCTACATTGAATATGTATTTCATAATGCCCACAGGTCATTGCACTGATCTCACGCAACCTGCATCTTCCACAAACCATATACAAACACCAAACGGCGGAAAACCCGCTTAGACAATAATATTTATCCGCTGAGACGTCGCAAGGACGTCTGTCGAACGCACGCTCTTGACCTGCACAATTAAACCAAACATTTATTAGATCTATAAAACGGATATACGAAAAGTATACAAAATATTTACCATAAACCGTAAACCAAAAGTTTTGCATTAAACTAGCCGGTTTTATTTATTCGATAGTCCAAACGATCTTCGACTCTAGCTGCATAGATTTACGATTCTGATTTACAGTTCCTGCAAGAGATTCACAATGCTTGAAGTAAACTAATAAAGGAAGTTATTGTAAACGAACTTAGTATGAGAAACTTTCAAAATATTGTTTTTGTACCCATATAAGAACAAGCTTTGTTATTAATGAGATATCTATACTTACTAATATATAAAGCTGAAGAGTTTGTTTGTTTGAACGGGCTAATCTCAGGATCTACTGGTTCGAATTCAAAAATTCTTTTTTTATTAAATTAACCATTTATCGAGGAAGGCTCTAGGTTACATAACATCACGCTGCGACTAAAAGGAGCGAAGATATAATGGAAAGTATGGAAAAAATAGGGAAAATTATTCATCTTTGAGGGCTTCCTTTGCATGCGCTGCGACAACGGTTCAAGATACAAAAATAATATGTATGAAAGAATTATTCCTCTTTAAATGATCTAAAAAAATCCGCGACAGTATATGTCTATCTTCTAAGGTTGACTCACTATAACATAATAATAGAAATAGATCCGGCGGCGACGAAGTCGCGAGCAACAGCTAGTTCTTTAATACATAGATAGTATAGGGACTAGGTAGGTACATTTTTCTGCAACTTCTTAAAAATGAATTTTGTTGACAGATTTACATTACTTATGGATATATAAACATGCCCTTTGATCTATTTATCATCTATAAGGTACATTTCGTATAACAATATATAGACACTTATATATGCTTATAAAGGGCAATTTGTAATTTCAGAACTATTGGTATTTTTAACAAAATAAAATATATAATAGTCTGCACATCAGGAAATTAGAGTTTCACACATATACACACATACACACACACGTACACATACACACACACACACACACACACACACATGCACACACATATACACACAAACACCACTCACACACAATATTGTATTAAGTTAGGCGCTGGTATCTGTAACACAGTTTTGTAACTAAAACAGGTACCAGCGAACCTAAACTATAATAAGTTAATTATATTTTTGAATATGAAATGTATTTTTAAACTTGT
>JADANM010005835.1:4268411-4310093 GCA_026213755.1 Eurema hecabe
TTAGTATTGTAATAGATATAAATATATTTTAATATCATTTCATCTACAAAGTCTATATTATTGATACTACATTAAGGCTGCAATTAAATTTGCTGGTACAACCCTTTAGCCTAAAGAAGCCATGTCTCCTATCACTTTTCAAGACCGGTGGCTGTACCAAATCTCATTAAGATTTTTGAATTTAATGGCTTAGGCGTCAAAGCGTAAGAATGGACCGCGTTACTTTTGAATTTATAATTATATTAATTGCATTGGATCGGTATGAATGTCCTATTTGTGATTTCGAGAGTAATTTGTAGTTTCACAAGTACTAAACCGTTTTATTCTTATTTTTCACAATGAATATTTACTGATAACAGACAATATTCATTAAATTATTTATTATAAAATGAACAAAAAATGGGGTATCTATTAGTGAAAAAGTAGGTATCGACTTGCGATATTCAGTATTCGAATTTCAGAAAATAATAAATAAATTTCTATAGAAAAGACTGTTCGGCCGATAAAATACTGAATGTTATTTTGATGTTAACTGTTAAGTGTTTTAGGCAAACATTTTTTTAATTAATTTATGTGGAACGACTACCACTCTTAATATTTTCGTAAAAATTTAATTATGTTTAATCATTAATGTTACATAACAATAATAATTGATAATGGGTCGGTAAATCATTCTCACAGATGTTTATTACAAATCCAAAGAGAATGTTGAACAATATCCCTAACAAGATTGCAGAGTGCAGAGTTATAAATAGTCTATGGCTTCAACAATACACCACTAAAACCATAGATAATAGTCACAGATTGCAATTGATTATGGTGTTCGTGTCGTGAACTTGGTTTTGTTTTACATTTTGTTAGATGGGTTTTAAAATTTACAATTATTTATCATTATTTTCTACTCGACAGTGTTATATAACCTTTAAAACTGTTAAATGTGATGGGTTAATAACTTTCTGCTCCTACAAATCTGAAACACGATAATTTTTTGCTTACAACAATATGTATACGACAATGCGCAGAAAGGTCTTTTAAGTGTAATAAAAACGTGCAAATAGAAATAGAAATGTCCAGTTCAGAGGCACAAGATCGACTAAAATTATACAAGTTCACAAAGATACTGACTTTGAAAGTTGCTCAAATAGTAGTGCAAAGTCGGCAGGGTAAAAAAATTAGCCATGTTTACAACACAAACAAATTATCAGAAGATATAACTGATGCGGCGTCTAATTTACAATGGGTAATGCCTTGTTTATCTTTTTAGTAAATGTAGCTAACGTTATAGAAACTGTCTTATTGTTTTCCAACTTGATTCTCACTTGTATATTATAGTTAAAATTTTAGGTAATAAACAGTAACAGCTGGATATCTTATCTATGCATTTTTTTTAGTTTAATTTATCAATACCCGATGTGCCTGAAGTGAACAATGATACTAAGCGTGTGTTGAATGGGGAAGTTGTAGAAGCATTATCAAATGTTTTATGTATTGAAATTTCTCTAAGAACAAATGATGGCGATGAAATGGTACTAGAGTTGTGGACAGTAAAAATGGTCCCAGGCTGTGATGCAACCATCACTTCAATATCAACAATATATTACCGCATGAGCATCATGCTTAAATCAACACTCAGCATATCACGGATAACACCTGCCTACAAAATGTCAAGGCTCCAAAATAAAGATAGTTATAAAATCTCTCACAAAATCTATGGTGGCAAGCCCAATTTTGATTTATTAGGTAAGTAGTATAAATAAACATTTTATTTAGCACAATCATTCAACTCAGAGTTCATAATAACATATTATAAATTTTAACTTCAGGTGAAAAGTTTAAAAGTATCAAAGTGAGCGAGCTAAGAATGCCTATTGGATTAATACAAATAGATGTTGTGTATAGAACTGAGATGGCTATATTACCAGAACCGAGGGGAAGAGCACCAAGCTATGGAGAAGTGCAAAATATATCTAATAGTGATATAATGGTTAAAAGTGATCATTTTCCAAGGGAAAGTCCAAGGTAAATTGATTTTTACACACTATTTTGCCAACATTTCTACAGAAACGATTCCCTTAAAATATTGTATTTATTTTACGACTTTTCAGGAAAAATCACAATGAAAAAAAGAAAGTTGACCTGTCTAAACCACTAACGGCTGGAGCTTTTGTGGACACAGTCAAAATAAAAGAACTACATGACGCCTTAAGCCAACAACTGCCGCCTGAACCACCAATGGCGTGGTTGTTGGCTGAAAAAGATAAAATGGAAAAAGTAAAAATAGTTTTTATATATACATATTTTCATTTTACTATTATTTTTTTTTTATACTATGAAGAGGGGAGACGAACTGGACGCACTTCTGATGGTAAAAGTAACGCCAGCCCATAGCCAGTGCAAGTGCTACCCGGAACTTTGCTATAAAGCCCAACTCCGGGCAGGGGTGCACTACACCGACGCTCCCCACTCTGAGTCATCAGATGTTAAGACTCATTAGCCCAGTAATTTCGCTGGCTACAGTGCCCTTCAGACCGGAGCACAGTGACATTTTCACAACACTGTTCAGGTGGTAGAATGTCTGGCACTGTGGGGGTACCCACCCAGTCGGTCTCCTGCGAAAGAGACCTACCCCCGGTAATTCTGTACATTAATCAATTTTATACTTACAATGTATGTATAAAACATGTTTTTTATAGAAAATGCAGCTTCAATCAATGGCTGAGGCACTGATAAAACCCGGAACCAGCAATGAGACGTCGAACGTTCTAGCTCAATATGCAAGTAAAGCAGTTGAGGTTCCAAAATCAAAAGACAAATACACAAGTTTAATGGTAATATATAATTTTATTGTTAACCATTATAATTACCTATTATTACTCGCTGCACCATACAGTTATACTAGGATAGTTTTTACTCAATCATTTTCTCTTACTGGTTCAAAACCTTGATTATAATATTAAAGTTTCTTATGTATTAATTTATTTTATGTTCTGTTGTGACTCACTTATTTGGCATTTATATTATAAGTTAGAACAAACATAAATGATTTTCACATTCTTCATTGTGTTATTCAGTAATAGTTTTAACAACAAAGCAATCTGCAATTTTGTATTTCCATCAAAAAATGTAATTATATTCTTATGATTTTATTTTTGTATGCAAAGCAACTGTATTATATCTATAATCTATCTCTGTTGAAATAATGAGACTTTCATTGTTCACTAAAATCCATACTTAATATTATAAATGACAAAGTGTATCTGTATGTTTCTTTTTTTCACGTCAAAACGGCTGAACCGATTTAGTTGAAATTTGGTATGTAGATAGATGATACCCTGCATTAAAACATGGGACACCTTTAAAACCACGGGGAGTGGCTAATAAAAACATAACTGTCCAGTTATAGATATGCTTATGTTTGCATTTTAGAACCACAAGAGTCACTTATAAGCGAAGTCATTTATTATTTTTCCTTTAAGGCAGTTGCATAAACAATTTATATTGAGATGCTTTGCTTTTCATATAACGTCTTTATGTATTAACATGTTATCATATACCAAATTCCTGCTTTGCAATTTCATAAGACTGAAATTCTATCAAATACTAGACGGCCCATCGCGACTTCGTTCACGCTGTACTAAACGAACCCGAAACCTTCAATTTTACCTTGAATTCTTTTCAAGGATGTATATCCTACGCCTACCACTTCAGAATTATTCCAAAAAAAGAATTATGTAAATTGGGTCAGCTGTTATTATGCACTTACCAACACATTTCACACATATAAAAATATAACAGCGACATAAATAATACTAGAGCAAATATTCTACTTCCTTAATTATGTCATAAGATACCTGGTATTTAATCAAATACCACATAAATAATTATACAATGAATAACTTTACTTCTGCTCAGCATATACTTTAGTACCTATATGATAAAAATATTTTCTATTTGTTAGAATGAGCTTATCTACCATTCTCTTCTGAGAAAATATTTTGTTGTTGATCATACCTGTACTCATAAGAAGACTATCGAAAATTATGCTTAAGTTTTTAACTAGCTTTATGCGAAATAAAATTAAACGCACAGCATTTAATCTTGTCAGTATTTAATAACTTTTTCTTTTATTGCAAAGCAATTTTAATATGAATATAATTCTATTCTCTATTAATCTCAAATGTCATCATAATTCCTATTGTTGATATTTCAGGAATTTCCATTCGCTGATGGAAGTCCAATTACGGAGTTGGCTAATTTTTATCAGGAGTGTTTGCAAGCGCGTTCTGCGAGCGACGCCTGGACGGATATAGAGTCTGTTTCCACTGACTCGGAGACTCTTTCACAACAACTCAAAATGTATGAAGACGCAGTTCCCGAATTCGATAACATGGTCGAGTCAATGTTCAGTAACCCCGAATATAGCTCGGACCATTCGTAGATACTACATGTATGTATGCTATACTGAGACATTTTTACTACTATTTATTCTTTAAAGGTAATGTATGTAGCTGTATATCCTTTGTGGATCTGTGGATGATATATTTTTAAATTAATATTTTGTGTTCATAGATGATTTAAGCTTGTTTTAATGGAAGTGGCATTGTTAAAAAAAATATTGTACAAACATGGCATTGTTATTATTTGATAAAACATGTACTTTTTCTATACAAACAACTAATAAACCTAAATTTGTGTAAGATTCAAATCAATAAAAAGGATTAATTAGCCCTCAACTAATATCATAACTCCAAATTTTCTTAAAAACAGAGTCCCTCCTGTTATAGTTGTCATGTTATATGTAAGTGTTTAATAAATAAGTGGAGACTAACAAAGTATAATATTGATTTGTAGAAAACATAATTTCTCCCTCTATCGAATTCTCATATAAATAAAAAAATAAAATTATACACAGTTATGTAACATAATTATGTGGTTAAAATAATGATTAAGGATGTTTGTGTTGCATTCCAGTCATTAGTAGGAATATTAAACCTAAATCTTCTCATCTCGTCAGTTAGAATTCAAAACATTGTTAAGAAATGTTATTAATTACTTTTGTTAAAGCTGTAAATTTTAAATTTTGCTCTGACAAAATGATCAATCTTGATTTATAAAATTGAAATAACTCTTTGAGGCACAAACGATTATTTTGTAGGAAATTATCAATAAATATATTAAGGGTGAAATCAGAATGTGTAGGAAAGATGGAAATATCAGGGACCAGGGTTGTTAAATAAGTTCTTAATGTAGGGTAGCGGTGACCAACTCTGCGTTTTGGAAATACATATAATTTTTTTCAGGCCCCTTTTATGTATAATCATGTACATTTACTTATTAGTTATTTTTCTTTGTATCATTTGATTTAATTTTGTACAGCAAAATTTTAATAATACAAAAGAATGATACAAAAGAAACATACAAAAATAAGTATACTATAAAAACCTAACTAGCAGTGGAGCTAAGGCCAATCTTAACGGTGGTTAGGTCCACAGGGACAGAAACCGGCTGGCTATGGTTTATTATAACTATTATTGCAATGAGAACATATTAGCCTTTGAATTGACATTGATAGCAGTTGGTCACCGCGAGTGTTATTAAAGAGGAATGCATACATACATAATCTTTTGTGTCCAATGGAACTATTATCTAAAGTTTCAAGTGTTAGCAATGTTATAAAATATAAACGAATGTTTCAAAATACAATTGATTCATGTTCACAAGTTGTTATTAAAAGTTTGTGGTAGCCCATAGAGGAATGTTGTTACGAGATACGACTGAATTCGGACTGGATAGAGTAATGATTAGAAATAAGATTGTTTCTTTACTTGTCTTAAACATTCTATTGAGATTTGAACGATTTGTATTCGTTGAGTAAAACTATATTTTGAGCTTCTAGAATTTCTTGTTCTGTTAGAAAAAATAATTATTTCAATACTAAAAAAAATATTTTAAAACTAGAAAATAAGAAATGTAGATAACTAATGTTTTCACCCTTCTAGTATCGTTTTGTTTCTTTAGCGTTATGATTTCAGTGCCTTATTTTAGAAGTGTTATTGATTTATTTGTTATTTAAATGAAGTGCCAATAATGAATATTAGGGCGAGTGCGAACACGATATACTTACTTAAATCTAAGTCTTCACTTTCGTTACTGAGCTGGTATCTTAAGAAGTAATTTATAATCATGTTACTAGTCAAATTTAAAGTCTAGTAAACGGCCAATTGTCAAACATGTGCGTTATTGTAATTACGAATTTAGTAGATATGGTTACGTATTTTTCTATCTGTATGCGCTTCTGTTTGTTATTGGCAATTTAAGGTAAAACATTAGGCCTAAATTTTTTTGATAATCGATAACTCTTAAAATCGTAGAAAAAGTGTTTTATTTAACCCATATTTATACTAAGATGATATTGTTATAGTTATGTGTACGGAGGTGTTTGTAAGGCTCATTTGCTATTTTAATAAAAATACTTAAAGAAAATAATATAAATATAACGGTTAAGCTCTGTACTGTACTTATAGATTTAACATTTAAGTAACACTACACTTCACAAGTTCCACAAGATTAATTTATTATTTAAATTAAAATTGTCGCACTATTGATCTGTTTTGTTTCTTAAATTCCATTGAAAATCAACGATACAAGCCTAGTTTTTCTATTATTGTATTATTGCGCATTATGCGGAATAATGATTAACGTTGAATGTTTTAACTTCGTCATTCATATATCAAGAACTCTGAAAAGTAGTGCTTTCGCTCGATGCATGTAATTGGGTATATGTGCAATGCCAGCAAAATTAACTAATGTTATTCTTTAACTTGACATTGAAGGAAATGTCGTACTATGCTCTATTGAAAAACTAGGTATATCTGGAGAGTTTGAACGATAATCCTCAACGCGCGCAACCTTGAAATTCTTATTGTAAAGCTACTATTATCAACAATTGTTTATGGCTTATTTAAACTTACTACTTAGTGAGTTTTCGAACTAAGACCCGACTAGCAATCGCATTGTCTTAATTAAGGGCTAGTTTCGAAACCGCTTACTGAGTTATGGAACTTGAGGAACTCTAACAGAAAGTCGAATCGAACCTCAAAAAAATTTTAATTCTTATTTGGAGTCCTTCAAAACCAGTTTCTAAAGTATTCGGATTTTGAAGCTGTACTCCGAACACAATAGACGTCGGTTTTAAATAGTTTCGATACACTTTCAGCAAATTCGAAAAAAGTAAATAAATTTGGTAATGTTTCGACAACAATTCGATGTAGCGATGTTCGATACGATTCTTTACTTGAGTAGCTTAAGTTCCATAACTCGGTAAGCTGTATCAAAATCTTTAAATATAGACGACGCGACGTTTGCATTCTAGTGCTAGTAGTTCTTCAGACACACCTCTGTTCGCATTACTACAGTACTACATTAGAAATAGGATTGTTTATAGATCATACATGGGCGCTTCTTAATTTGTACTTTTAATACATTAAAGTTATTTAAATTTCTAATAGTGTAATATATTTATAAATTAAAGACGGATAAAATATTTTAATCCGAGCAAGAAAGTATAGCATTCTGCTTAGATGTATTTGTTTTATATAAAATGTAGAAAACGGTTACTATATAGTTGAGTACTTTTTATGGTTGGTCATCTGTATGCTTGCTCATATCATCATTTGCGTTCATACAAAGTTGCAAAGAAAAACGTGGAATAACATATTATGAAATTATTTAATTCACAATATATACTAATTTGTGAACATCTTTATTTTTAATATAATAGCAAATATATAAAAATGTTAAATCATGGAATTCAATACGACATTAAAAAGTATCTAAAGTTTAATATGACACATAATTGTATTAGGCGGATTACACACTATAAGTTAAGGTGTGTATCTAGCCTTAAAGTTACGTACGTCACATGTACTTTAATCCAATCTTTCGAAGTCATACCTATACTAAATTGTTTGATAATACTTGCTTTACACTTTTGTAAATATGTCTATGTTTAATCATTGTTTTAATGTAACTCTTGTTTAGCTATTGTCTATATTAAATGGGAGGATGGATCGATATTATATCAATATGCATATGAAATATAATACATATTGTTACTGTACCAAGTATACAAGGTCGGATTGACGCTATAAGGTCGATGTTGGTGTGGATTAATTGTCTAAGCTGTCTATATTCTTTTTATGACGAATAAGCAAACATTTGAACTCGATCCCGCCCGATCGTACCGTTTACGACCCATGTTTGCTTAGAAGCCCTAAAAAGAACGTAATCTTAGCCTTTGTCCTCATGAACTAATGTTCTGTCAGACCGAGGTAGGACCGCGAATGACCCGAGATTGACCTTATCGTATTCCATCGGTCAAATATAAAATTTGTACCTCACACAATAAAATGCTCAACATGACAAAATGTGCATTTAAGACACCTAGTGTCGTTGTACAAAATGTGTACCAATATTTGTTCACAATGCGTTCCTAATTGTAACTATGCTATAACTGACTCAAAAATGCTTTTAAGCTATAAAATAAGTATAACTGTTCCTGGAATTAGCATGCTTTTATGATTAAATGTTCGTGAAACACAGTATTGCTTCTGAAACACGTCGTAGCAATGTTGATTTTGATATATAGTAATCATGGTATACTTGGAATAGTTAATTTTTTTTCACTAATTTAAACGTTAAAAATATATACAGGGCGTTAAGAAATTAATGTCCGATTCTGAAGAATATTAGTTCTAAAATTTTTCGAATGAAATAAGAAAATGTAATAAGCTGTTAAGATTGTTTGTAGAGCAACATTGCAACATTGACCGAAGTTTTAGGAAATTCTCAACACTTACATGTGGTGGCCGGTGTGGCCATGTAGGTGTTGAAATATTCCTCGTAAATTTTTGTTTTAAAAAAAATCTATACTAATGTTATATCCGATCGGACACTAGTTTCTAAACACACTGTATAGAAAATAGTAGATATATTTATTTTGGAACAAAGCCGTCGCATTAATTATTTTTAAGTTTATTTTGGTCTTGAATTACATACACAGGAATTATACTTATGTAACTATTTTTGTATTTCTTATATATTCGTGTTAATTTAAACCGTTTTCATTGTCACAATGGATGTGTCTCGGTATCGTGTATCAATAATGTATTTAAGCTTGATTTCTATTCTGTAGGCTCTATATCATATAACATATAAATATATTTTGCGTTTTAAATTGTTGTTTTAATTGAATATTTTCACTTAAGGCATCATCATATAAATAAAAGTCAGAATGAAAATAGAAATTTAATATTAGAAGTATGAAATATATTAAAACGTTATAGAAATTATCAGGCCGATGAAAAGTCTTCTTTAGGCCTGGGCTTGTTCTTGGGACAAATACTGTGAACCTTCACGTACTGTCCCGTTACGTTCTGTAAAATAATTGTATGTTAACAACAAGTTTTAAGTCTATATTAAAAATATATATATATAATTTTATTTATGACTCCATTTAATATCGTCTCTTTATAATTCATAGCATTAGAGGAATGATTCTTTTATGTTTCTAAAAAGTTAGATGTAGTCGCAACTCTGTAACGTCCAATCTATAGGTACTATAAAATATTTATATATAATTGCAAAATGTGTTGGTTAGTGCATAACTCTCAACGAAAAAAAATAATCATCCAAATTGGGTCCCAGGACCCAATTTGGATTATTTTCTTTCAATTTTCATTATAGTCTAAGGATGAAGAAATTGAACAATTGCCGGGAAAATTTTTGAATGAGCGACGCGACGTCCGTCGGGTCTGCTAGATCATAATAAAAAGTCGCTTGTTGCCAACCTGTTCATCGAGAGCTGGTCCATAAGTCCTCAACACAACAGTCTGCAGAGCTTTAGCAGACTTAACCCGTCGGTGGTGCGTCTGCACCGCATCATGTAACATTGCGTGAAGCATTTGCGCGCGGTCCGCAGAGCGCGCGACGCACCGTACTTCACGCAACGCATCCAATGCGATGTTCAACCGAACGCGTCCGAGAAATGCGTATAGAGAATTCTCGTCTTCTTCTTCCTTCAAAACAATTCTTTATGACCAATAGATTAAACCACATTCCTCAGAAATGTCACATTCTTTTACGAAGTTATTGAAAGCCACTGAGAAATAAGTAGGTTTAAGTATCATTTGAAATTCACACAATTTACCTTGGTAACTTAAAACCTACGTTCAAGCTATGTATCTTCGTTTGTATATACGGTATAAGCATTATTACCTTTCTTCTATCCTTTCCTATAACATCATCTTGGAGCAGTTTTATTTCCTTCGCCCAGCCCCTTTAAAACGATCATGATTTAATAGTGTAGCGGAAATAAACATTAAGTGGGTATTGGATATTTACTTGCTGATTTCAAGAAATTCATCCAGAATAGTTTCGTCATCTGGCAAGTAGCCGTAGCTGCGGACTTTTGTTTCGTACCAACACTCGTTTAATTTAATCGTTAAATAGTGAGAACAAAGAACCAGAGTGGCCTGTAACAAATTTAATTCAAATTAAGAATGGTTTACTTCATAATTAAAATCATGTGTATGATGCTCTAACCACAGGATTTTTTCACTCACCTCGTCTTCCGGTGATAATTTGATGTTTTTAAACAAATTATAACTTTCATCAGCTAAGCTAACTTTGTATGCCAGGTCTTCGGAAAGTAATTGCAGTAATGCGTATGCCTAGAAAAAAATATTATCGTATAACTGAAAATCGAATACAAATGAACAGTATCCAATATTCCAATGGTAGGTACGTACCTACTTTATTTATTCGAAGTAAAAGTATACGATATTAAAAGACACCTCTTTCATTTTACAAATTCATATTCGTCGTATGCCATTAGCAAATAAACAGGTACGTCGTCAATTAGCACGTAGTTATGAATTGAAAGTCACGCCTGTACAAATTACAAAAATACAACGAAATAACACCTTAGACATCCTAGACTCGGCCATATCAACAGCGGTGTAGCAAACCGAAGAATCGCTTCCCAAATTATCAACCATCATATTAGTTTTTAAAGTTGTGGACAGAATTGGATAGTCTAGATCTGAAAAGCAAACGCATACATATTTAAGTGAACAATTATACAAACGGAACTCATTTTAAGTCGTATAAAATATCAACAAATTACTTTCTAAAACCCCGTACTCGTTTATAGACACATCGCTGGACAAACACTCGTCTCTGAAAACAGCTGCCAGGAGTCCGGCTATCGTCGATCCTCGTTTCACTACGTTCGTATACTGCGATAGAACAATATGCAGAATATACATAATAATAATAATAATAATAATTTATTTCCATAATAAGGTGATTTACAAAATATTTTACCCAGGCTCCCAAGATAGTAAATACTGTTTTTCAGGAGCCTGTTTCATCCAATCATGACACATATACGGCACCGACACATATATGAAATTTAGGATTGCACATTGAACGTTAAATGTATGTTTTGGCGATGGGTCACTAAATAAGCCTGAACGTCAGTGGGGATTGCACACTAGTCTTAGATATTAGATAATATAAATGCGAACACATACTTTATTTGCATTAGATTGAGAAGGTGAGATCTCTGAATACAGCAAGTCAATAAAACTGAAAAAAACTGATAACTAACAGCATTAGAAGCGCCCAGATTTGCCCTCCAGGTTATTAGCTGACCCACGGCATCGCCACTTCTCGCGATGTCGCATATAACAGCCAATGCGATACATTGAATTGGAGGTCTAGTTATCTATTGGAAATAAAAAAAAATACTATTTACACTATAAGAGTAGGGTTAACCTCCTTGTTTTATACTGAGCTAAATCATTATTAATGAACGTAATGATATTTTTTAATAATCTTTATAAGAAAGCGATTTGGGAATCCTACAACCCTGAGAATTAAAGTTTAAAATACCATCATAATAGTCTCGGTGGTAAAAGAAAAAAAAGTCAAGTTCTATACCGTATTCTTCTTGAGCTTAATGAAATAAACATTGGCCTATATTTCAATTAAAACACGAATTATGCAATTGATATTTAGATGATGCTGGTAGCAATCCAAAAGCGGATACCGCCATATCCTTCATTCAAGCTAAATCATTAATCTTTCTGCAATGTGTAATGACTCAGTGGCTCTTGCAACAATTGTTTAAAGATGTACAATTGACAGAGTGTTTTTTAGGCTTTGAACTTTGAGGCACTTAGTAGGTACTATATATGTATAATACTAGGACAAAACCAACAGTTATAAGATCAAGAAGTTTGTATACTCCATTTTGAGAAACAAAGAAATCTCTGTATTCTTTTTTCCATACTATAGCCTCCCAAATGAAATTTAGTAGTGCTATCATCCATCTGAAATCATAACACATTTGTTAATCGATAAACTTTTTAATTAGTACTTAATAATTTTAGTATAATCGATTAAGAAATTATCGGGGTTATTAATTTATTATACTATTTCTTTAAAAATTAAATAAAATATATAGTCTGTTGGAAATAATTAAATCTATAAACTTTACACAATATTTTACGATGGCAACTGAAACCGATTGCACTTTATAAATAGAACGCTTCGGTTTTATGCTGGCTTGGTAAAATCTATGCATTTCTGCATTTCACGTAGGTGTTCTGTTTGCAGTACTTTTTAGTATTAAATAATGCAAGCAGTATAGTATACATTATATTAAATAATTTTTTCTATTCCACCATTTTGCATCCTTTTTAAAAATCTAATTGGCAATTCACAATTGTAATTAAATGAGAATTCAAAAGAAATAGTCTTATTATTAACTAAAAATTCAGCTTTAATTAATTACTATCACAACTTCTTGGTAGCTATCCAAATAAATAAAAAATATGTAATTAAGAAAAAAGTTTAAGTTTGTTTGCAATCTAAAAGAAGGTATATATGCAAATATCTAACAAGTTATTTTCAGATTTAATAAATATTAATTTCAGTCGGATTTTAAATTATTTCGTTCTTATACTGCTTACTGGGTCTCCGATGAAACTACGTATGGATCGAAAGTTAAAAATATTTTTCATAAAGTACTCGGATTTCATAACGTAGCTGGATGTGTATAAAATATCACCCCAACCCATACTCTTACTTAAACCTCTTCCAATTCCCCCCACGGCCCACGCTCGATAGTTGCATCGAAAGTTTAACTCCCTGTATTTCCATGCAATCCTAGTAAGCGAATGAAACTTTTGTACCAAGATATGTATGTCTATAGAAAAACTTTATGAAGTTATAGCAGCTTGCACATTACTTACTTATCAGATACAATTAAATGCTTGTCAAGGGCGAATAAAATATCGTTTAACATAATGCGAGCTAGCCTCCCGATAGAAACGGGCCACTTTATATCAGGGTACACACAACAGCTTATTTTCGCATTTAATTCCACTGCACTTGTTAAAAGACGAAGACACAAAGATATAATGGCTTGACTCTTTTCAACTGGGGGTGTTTTTTGTTCGAGAAGAGTGTAGCATAAATCTGTAAAGTAAACTTTTTATGTTTTTCGAGTGTTTACAGTGAGTACACGACGTAGCGCATTAGGTATTCCATACTGCAACATTAGTCTTCTAGGTATTATTCTAATTGGAATTTAATATTGGAGTACTGTTAGAAAAAAAATAAAGTAAAATGTAGTAAAAACTAACGCATTAAAACTATAATGCCATGCGTATCAAATAAGTCCTGGATTGATTCTTGTCTCGTGTCCATATTGCGGTGATGTATTGAAACCTGTAGCACTCTCACACACCAATACAGCGCCGATAATTCGTAAGGATTCTCGGAATACCACTCAATATACCACATTATTCTAGAATTATATTGTATTATATAATTAATTAGGCCAGTAACGTGTTGGTGTAGATACAAAAAAAACATTGATGTCTTTTTTTCCTCAAAAATCACTATAATAAAAACACGAATAAAACTAAGAGGTATATTTGTAAAAACTTGCTGACAAATAAAGAATGTATTCAACAAATTACCTCAAAAATAATTGTCTGATACCTTCTGATCAATCCATATTGCCTTATTGTTTTTGGTGGCATCATCGGTAGTGTACAAACTAGAGCTTGGAGAGCAGTTTTACGAAGTTCGCTGAATAGGGCTGAAGACCATTTAGCCCGGAGACAACTCAAGCCTGGGTCTATCAAATACATTAATCCTAACAGCCAGTGCTGAGATTCTACCATCTACAATATAAGAAAAAATATAAGATAAAAATGAACACAATTTTCTGGAAGCTTCTGGATCTTTCAACCAAAAAAGACTCCAAGTGGGAATAAGACCATTAGATATTGCGTAGATGACATATTTGCAATTTTTACATTTAATCAAATCTTACAGTTTTTCATAGAGTTATTACAAGCTAGTATTAGAAGCGAGGACAATAAAATATCCTTGAGTGATTATTTATTATTGTTGAATAATTCACCATCGACACAAATCGATCAGTGGCTCATCTACTTATTACAATTCATTTAAATGCCAAGAGTCGGACTCACAAATATGTTGTATCGTATTTTTTTAATAAAATCTACTGAGAAAAAGATAAGAAGTTTCTTAAATTGTACGTCCAATTGGCTGGTATTGAAGTTGACTGTCCGCGTCCAATCGTGCCTTGGGGGTACTTCAGTTAGAACAGATAATGACAAAACATCTGCAACATTCGAATTGTTATTTAAATGTGTTAACGTACCTACTTGTACGTCGGCCTTGCATTGATGTCGCAACATTCAAAAACTTATTGAACATGGCGTTTTCTAAGTTGGTCATCTACCTGGCTCTAGCCATATTGTAATACTTGGGCTGTTTAGCACGCGGTACTACTAGCCTGCATCCTATTATAGATGTCAATGTGATTTCTACCTTATGTGGGAGCACCGAAAATCTTTTTTTCCCTTACTACCACCTCCTATCCTATAATAATTTCTTTTATCCCTTTTATCGCAAATCCTTCCCTTTTTCCAGGAAGTTTCTACATACCACCATCATAATATTATAAAAAACCGCTATTAGTTACAACGATTAAAAAAAATAAATTTTCATTCAGTTTACCAAACATAAGCAATGATGAACAAGTTTTCAGTCTATCTCCGAAGCACCTGAACAAAGCCGAAGCAATAACTGTCAGAGTAATTCTTTCATGACTGTGTTCCCTCGCTCTGCATTCGTAACGATAAGCCCACAGAAAACACCTGTCCGCAAAAAAGGAACTTAACTTAAACTCATAGTAGCTTTTTCTTTTAAAGAATCTTTATTTAATTTATTATTATTCAACTACTAGCTGTTACCCGCGACTCCGTCCCCGTTTACTTTCGTAAAAAATTATTCCCCTGAAAACTGGATAAATAGTATTCTATGTCCTTCTCCTGGTTCTAAACTACATCCCCACCAATTTTCAGCCAAATCAGTTGAGCCGTTATCGAGTTATAAATGGTGTAACTAACACGACTTTCTTTTAGTATATATTATATAAGATTATTCTTTAAACATAGCAACAGAGCAACTTTGTCCCGCGATTAATTTGTGTTATATATACCTACTCTACTAAATTGACCATAAACTTACAAATAATCTGTAGTATAGGGAAAAGAATTTGCACAAACAGTTGAGTACATTCAGAAACAATTCCCTACAAACGAGATAATTTGTAATATATATATAGCATACCGCTGGGCATATTCATCAGGACAGGGTAATAGCAGTCGCTGTTTGGGATTTCTGTCTAAATAATCTAACGTGGTTTTGAGCAGCACCAGAAGTAAAGATAGTGTGGTGGACATGTTGATACTGCTGTCGCCTTAGTAGAAAATAGTGCTTATAAATGATTAGAAACACGGTTTAATAAAAAGTACCTACAAGTCGTGTTGCCGCTTTCTATTACGTCATACCATACAGTTGTGGGTTCAATATCCACATAAATATTACATTGTGAGTTGTAACAAGGAAGAAAATGTGTAATTTTTATGTTCTTACTGAGGCAAAAAGTGCTTACATCGTATCAAGATATTTGTAAAAATCGATGTAATATGTATTTAGCGTTATTGATATTTTTATTGGGTACTGCCATTAATCTCTATAAGTAAATGTTTAAAAATTTTCTCCATACCGAGCTTCACATTTATATCCTGTGGATTACGAGGATTGATTTCGTACTCTGGCAAATTATTTTTAGGAAAATACGGATTAAAACGATAGAAAATATTCTCAATTATATTCTCGTTCATCATCACTCTACCTGAAAAATGTATAGAATAGTCTTAAAAAGTTCACCATAAAATTCATTTTTACTTCAAACTAGCAGTGCCCCGCAGCTGTACCCTCCTTGTTCCCGTTCTTGGAACAATACCGGGATGAAAAGTATCATGTACGTTTATCCAGGTTATTCTATCTACATATCAAATTTCAACTACATCGGTCCTGCCGTTTATGCGTGAAAGAATAACAAACATACATATGGATGTATGGATGTCCATACATCCATATGTATGTATGTATGACTGTATGTATGTACATACAGTCACACAATCTTTCACATTTATAATATTACTAGGACATTTATTACTAACAATTATGCAACGAGTCACAGGCCAGCAGAAGTGCGATTTGAAGGAAAGTAGGATATCTATGCGACGAGGACATTGCTAGCATTCTGACGACAGTTTGGTATAGGAAGGGCGCCGCGGCCGATAATGTGTGACGAATTTGAGCCGCGCCGTGTCCCCGCAAGGCGTCTGGTGCTGACAGCTGCCAAATAATGCCTCGAGACACCAAGTCGAACAAATCATCATCCGGCATTTGTATTAAAAGATAACCTTAAATAAGTACATACATGGAAAAGTTTACAGCTCCTTAAACCAATGCTGGAAAAACAAACTTAAAAGTTTTTACTATAAAATTATATTTAGATATAGTAAGTGGTTAATATGATAGGTAATAGAAAAGGTTTTTATATAGTTGTTAGTAGTAATACGTATTAAAAATATTTTTAGGTAGGTATTTTGAAACGGATTATCACAATTGCTTGGTAAATTAGATCTGGGTAAAAAGCTTCTTTCACTTAAATATAAGTGTTTGAGTGACACTGTCTAAACTCCTGGTACTAATTTTCATACAAAGGTAGTAAGTAAGACATTTTTCCGTGTAATCATTTTAAAAGTTAAATATTAATAGTAGGTGCCTTTTAACCAGATACGATACTAACATTAATTATTATCTCTTAGTAATTTTAGAACAAGAAAGTATTATAATTCGGTGGAAATTACTTATTCTAAAGTTATTTTCTCGCTTTAACGAATGCAATCTCTGCGTAAGTAAAATATGAGCCTTCTAGGGTTCAGACTTATCATGTTAGCCCTTTCACCTGACATTGATATAGCTACCTACATACACGTATCGAGTGTAAAATAAGATATAAGCACCTAAAAACCCAAGGTAATATTGTAATGTGTCGTAATACGTCACCACGTCCGATGCTACTAGCAAAAGTATTGGTTTATCCATATTTTGCAATAAGAGAGTCAATCCCTCTCGCAGCTTCGGCTTTTTCGCCAGATTTTCAATCAAAAAATCAAATATTATACAAAGGCTATTCAAACTGTCAATCAACTGAAATAATTATTAAGGATTTTTTCTTAATATTAATTTTATGTGACTACATTACGAGATATTTAAATGAGAAAGTTCTGTCAATGTTAAATGTCTTCTATGTATAAAAAGGATACAAATCCCCCACTGGCCGTTCTCGCAAAGTCTCGTAAATGATTTTCGAGCCTCTCCATTTGTTGGTACACTACTGGATCTAGTACCATGAACTCTAATGTTTTCACCATATTCCATCCTTTGGCTGGTGGACATTTATCGTTCCATTGCCGATCTTAAAGAAGTTTTTAAATATTAATCACGAACATCAAACTCTATGAGAGGATTTAAAAGAACAGCATTTCTCTTAATCTATACTAATATTATGAAGAAGTAAAGTTTGTGTGTTTGTCAAATTGTAAGGGGAAATCTCGGGATCTACTGAACCGATTTTAAAAATTCTTTCACCAATAGAAAGCCACATTATTGGTGAGCGCCATAGGCTATATACATTATGCCCAACGAAGTGGGCACGGGTCCGCTAGTAATGTGATAAGGCCGCCCTATACACGTAATGTAATTTATTTGTAAATAAATACATAAATTATGCTATCTTTCATCAAATTTTCTAAGATATATTTGAAATAAACATTAAAAAACTAAGTTACTTATAACTGTAGATTACGATGCATTTATTTAAAATATTATTACATATTTATTAAACGAATGTTTAAATAATAATCTTACACTCATCACTTACATTGAGCTTGTTAAGGCTATCATATAGAATTCTATATGATTACAAGTGTTAAGATCGAAGGTCAAATGAGGGTTGAATTAAGTCAATGTAGACAGATCATCTCTATGATACATCTAGCGGGCACCCTACATAGTTGGCATTGACAAAACACTATCGCTGCTGGTAAATAGTTTCATGGGCATAACAGCTATTGAAATTATTATAGACATCAAACAATGGAAAGGTTTGCAGGTCAAGATAGTGGCACGCGAGAAATCGTAATAAAAATATGACGGCAGAATTAAAGGGTATGTGGGTTAAGGAAAGTTTAATTTCCAATGCAATAGAAGGAACGATATCAATTATTTAGGCATCGACTTTCTATTTAATTAATATACAAACGTCTCACCAAACATATGCACATTTGCGAAACTACTATAATTAATGTAATAATAATTTTTTTCAAAAATAACAATGTTTACCAAACGGTATCGGATCGAGTTCCTTTAAAAGATTTCTTTTCAAGAGACCATCTTGTGTATATAGTTTTCCCTCAGGACCGTGAACGCAACGAAATGAGTCAGATGATCCCGAAATTGATTCGGAAATACCAAAGTATTCATCCGTAGTTATTCTATTAAAATCTTCGCCGTATTCTTCTTTTCTGAAAAATTGCGTGTGAGAAGTGCTTTTTGAGTCAGGACAATCTCCTCTGGCTTTCTTTGATTTCTCAAATTTCGAGATAGTTTTGGTTTCTTTTGATTTTTTAGTGGTGAATGCCGATTTATTTTTATCCATATTTGTTGTTTTGGTATACGACATGCACATTTAAAACATTAAAACTAAAACAATTCAAATATCAACGCAACTATGTCAATGTCACGTTTTAATTTTCTCTTATCTGTTGGATTCCGAAAATTGTTTAATGAGTATTTATATACCGTATACCGACATATTTATTTTATTTAATTATCGAGAAACAATGTGTTGTCGGAGTTCTTTTTAAAGCCGCAAACGAGACGAATCGGTCAACTCCCCTGCGCGGGCGCAGCATTGAGCAAGCTTGTATCCGGCGCGCGGACCAACGCAGCGACCGACACCCGACGACCGGCGCGTACGGCGGACGGCGGCGGGCGGACCGCGCAGTAGCTCTTTGGCGTTGCGCCGCGACGGTTGTTATTATTTAAACATTCTCTCTAATGACCACGTTCCACATGTTAATTCATTAGTTTTCCTTCCGAGAAAACCAAGTGAAATAGTTTTGCGTTTACGCATTTTATTGTGAGTGAGTTTATCAGCGCACATTTTAAAACATTGTGTCTTCAACTGTCTTTTGGTAAGTCGCAAAGTTCATTACTTATAATTTTTAACAGGTAATTGTCATTAACTCTCAATGTATCATAATTTCTAAGAAGAACTTAAGACATAGTTCGTACCAATAAACATAAATTATAATAACTTATTGATACCGATTTGTATACGATAAACAACGTGCAAATTTTCTTACCAGACAACTTGGTCGTTATAAATTTAAATTTTATACATATTCACTCTTTTTTTAACGTATACTTTGGTATATTTAGAGTTAACCTTATTTACAGCGCGATTTAATAAAAAGATATACAATAAGCTAGTTGAATCATTAATAAGGGCACGGATGTATAATTATGTGCTTCGGTTGACAGGTGAATTACTTTGAATAGGGAGGATAGTACGTATAATCATAAAACGTGACTAGTGACGCACCGCTCGGTTAAATGGTTAGTAAATTAACCAAACGATGTTAAGTTTTGTCGCCTTGTTATTTATATATTTCTATTTTCTACGACAAAGATGTGTAAGTACTTTTTATCGATGAACATGGGGTCTTTTGTACTGTTCTGTTCAGTTTTTGATTAGTTTAATAATAATGCTTACGTACCTATGTTTAAATTTTATCTAATAACACATAACTAGTATGATATAGATTTTTGGTTGAGTGGACTACAATGAGAATTGTTACACGTAACACGACCATTGGTTAATAATATTTTTATTGGTTAATTAATTGTTAAACTTGCGTCTTAGATTAATATTACTCTCGCAATCTTTCAACTAACTAACAATTTGATTAAATGATATTTATTGCTAAATAAATATCTATACAACTCGTTTTACCACAGTTGCTGTTCCCGTGAAAATACCGGAATAAAAAGTATCTGTATTTCGTACTTGACCCAAAGTCATTGAGTAGTTTTGTTTTAAACAGCAACACACATCCATAGATTCTCACGAATTTTCGGATTTGTAATCTTAATTCTCATTAGGATGTTACGCCTCTAAACTTGAGCAATAAAAACAAGAGGACCGGATATACGTTTACTTTAATATTACATTAATTTTGTCATAGTACATAATTTTATATCCTGTGTAGCGAGTTACAACACTAATGAAAGTTGTCGTCTTAAAATTTAATTTAAATAAATATAAAATAATCAAACGATCGTTTAATCGTCCTATAATCAAATTCGGTTAACGGAAAAATTTATCTTTCGTAGGTAAGAAAGAAAAAAATTATGTTCGATGTAGTTTTTTTATCATTACAATCCTTCACATTATTTTGACTTTGGAATATTTAATTTGAAACAGATAACATAATATTACGTGTAATGTTTTTGACAGATCTTTAAAAAATGTTTGTATCAAACCTCTTATCCTATTTTGAAATAAAATGTTTCTAGTAGAAACTCTTTACTACATGACTGATACCAGTTCTTTAGTAGAAAATTATTGGTGATCTTAAGCATTCATTTATTATCTCAACCAAAATGAAATAGGCACTTTCAATTTACATGGCATCAAGGTATATAATATATCCTATTTGCTTAAAAAAGGTTGTAGCCTCATTGCGTAGTAATTACTGCTTAATTATTGGTATTTAAGCATTTAAATGCATTTACAGGTATGTGATTTATCTAGTCTATACAACTATGTACATATCCGTTACTATTAACACTGATTAAAAAAATTGCTTAAATAAAACACTAATATAGTGAGAAGACTGAAACGAACAAAGCCGTTTGAGTTAGTGTAGTGGTTTAAACTTTAAAGTGACAAATAAATGCAGTGACAAGTGCCGCGTACAAAGAACACATGAACAAAGTGCCCTCGCCTTAATTAACAAAAAGTATAAGTATAAGTGTTACTGGACACGTTCTTAGATTTATGTTTTTGTAATAATTTAGGTTAAATGTAATTTACTAATTAGTGAATAAGCTAGATTATAAAATAAATAAAGTATTAATTAAATACTTAATTGGTAAAAAAAAATAAAACAACTTACTTTATTTGACAATAATTTTTCCAACTTCCACGCACGTTTTTCGTTTTTTATTTAAATGATTATAGCGATCTAGTTATGTACTTACCGCGTGATACAGCAATGAAAGCATCATAGCCTGATAAAAGCCATCTTCGTATGATTGACGTGTTGTTTAAGATTAAAATTGCGATAGTGCTGAGAAACTGTCGTTGATAAAGACGAAATGATAAATGTGGAAAAATCTAACATTATGCATTGTAGTCGTCGTTGAAAACGATTTTAAATAACATGCTAATGTGATAGTTTTTGTGATCATCATGCCTAATTTATTGAAAAGGTATGTATTTTGGATTTACCAATTTTCGCGTTTAACTATTTCGTTCTTAGTACTTACGTTGATATTACAGCTTTCAATTTAAAAGAAATACACCAATTGTGCTCTCTTTCCCTTCGATTGTTTTCAAAGTCATATAATCATTATTATAAGATCCACCTATTCGTTACACAAAGATGAAGTGAAAGCAGTGTTCCTTTAATTAACACAACGTATTATTTAATACCATCTAGTAAAATTAAAACTTATAATGTTATATAACATATTACGATCCTAGAGATATGAATTAGAATATATTTTTTTACTCATTCTTCATCATATTCAAACACGCTTATTTCATGCCTTTTTTTACATGTTAATTATATTTATATAATAATGAATATATGTAAATTTGGTGTGGAACAACTGCAACGTCAAAGCAAAGAATTTTATTTTTATTATTCGGTCGCCGACGAACATCGCGGGAGAAATATTTGTGTCGGATTTAGAATAGTATGTAGAAAGCTTGCAAATTAGTATAATTTACTTTTAAAATACACTAACACGCTCATTAAACACTCCGTCTTCTCTGTTTTAAAATACTTATTTAGAACAATCTTACTAAAATTTATCTTGACCCCATATTATATCCGTTTCCATTAATCATTCACAACCATGTTTTTTGTCCATGACCTGTTTTGTTTTAACTTTGTCAAATATCACTGTTAAAATAGTCTATATTTATAAACTTTCAGGCGGGATTTTATTGTATTAAGATAAAAAGTTAATTTCTTTAAATGTCTACACAACTACTTAATACCCATGATAAATGAATACACTAACAATAAGATCTATTTCTATAAGTATAAAATATAATTTGTACTTTGTTATTATTACACAAAACTATTAGGTAAGTAGGTATAAATTGTTTTGTTTAATTCAACGTAACGAAACTTTGTAAAACAAAACATCGTCATAATACGGAAATCGAGTGGTCATAAAAATATCACCACTTGTTCAAATAAAGATATAAAAAATAGACGATATTGGATATGCACCTACTTCTTTAGTAAACTTTACATATTGATTTCTATGACCATAAGTGCCATCGTGTATGGAAACTCATTACTCCTTTCTATCACGTATCTATCGAGTTTAATGATGCTTATACGGAAGCTAGACTTTCTGTCAAGCTGTGCATATTTATAAGTTTTATAAATTATATCAATACCGATAAATGAACGACTACCGTATGTTAATATAAAATTTCTTTTCCTAATTCTACGTTGATTTTATTATTGTCTATATTATATTTATGAAACTACATTTGCTTAAAATTAGTAATTAGTTAATTACTAATTAAAGTTAATAGATCGAAACATGAAATCAACATGCGATCCTCTTAATAGTAACCAAATGTCATCAAGCAACGGCCATAAATATCAACGATCATTATCTAGTATGCTCACTTGACATTTAATTGTAAGTATAAATTATGAATACGTTAAATCACTTTTCTGGAATGTAGAACACTCATTTTCTAACGTAAGAAACACTTACAATCTCATATAAATGCCACTATTTTATTATGACGACGTGTATAAGATACACATTATTATTAATATAATATTATATTATACAGTAATTATACAAATTATAATGATTTATACCTAATCGATGTTACTTAATGTATTCTAGTTTTTTAATTTACAAAGTAAATAAGTCTTAATAAAATCTATATATATAACGATTATAAAAATTTAACTAAATATATTGCGTCGTAAATCAAATAGTTTCAGTCTAAGCGATTTTACGATACATTATGATTTGTATGTGAAGCCCAACGAAGAAAAATACAATACAAAGTAATTTGCTTGCTCTTAATCTCAGTGTACCTACATACCTATGGGTCGTTTATCATTAAATAAATACGTTTGTGACAGCATATCCCATCTATAACTATATTGATTACCTACTGAATCGTATTACAATACTTAAACTTTAATATTTGTTATTTTTAAATTATATTTATTTTATTTGATAATGTTACAATGTCCATTGAGTTAAATATATGTGCTAATGTATATTTAACTCAATATAAAATAAATAAAAAATTTTCGTCATAGTCGCGCGGCGACCGCGACGTGTCTAAACAAATGTAACTCTCTTGTGTAATTTCGTGTCAATAGCAAACTAGTTAAAATTGATAAATGCATATGAAATTTTGCATTGTAATCGATGTAAGTTCTATTCAATGTAAGTAAAATAGCAAAGTCAAGTAATAAAACTATTCATTCAGACTTCTATGTATAGAAATAATATTATACTGTCACGTGTTGAAGCAGAAATAAATAATAACATAATAGCCAGTTAGATGAAAAATGTGATCAATGAGAGTTGCGAATTATCTTCCAAAAGATTTCCACAACTTATGGCCGGCCTATCTCATATGTAGGTACCTATTTGATACAATATCCTTAGCCATTAGATAACACGCAGCTAAAAAATCTTATTTTAATAATATTCTAATATTCATGTATTATACTGGAAATATGATTAAGTGTTACATAATAGGTGCTTTATCTTATTAACGGTTGTGTAACATCCATAAAATGTTTGTTTCCGCATTTCCGTACGCACTAAGCGCGAAAAACATAAGCTGTCTCTTACAAACTAGCATAACATTATAATTGAATATTATTACAGCACTTACATAACACGTTCCGTCTGTTTACCTTTTTCAACGATTTGCGGTAAAATGCTGATTTAAAAATAACAATCACGAAGTCTTAGATACTACTTACAATTGGACAAAAACTATTCCAATATTACGAAGTTATAACTTTTTTACATATTATAAAATTATTCTTAAATTCTATGCTTTACCAATTACGTGATAGAAATTGTTTGGTAAAATTTTAATTAAAAATAGTAACACATGAAAATATGCTAAAACGTCTTAGAGAAATATTTCAAAAACTTTCTACCTGCTTTCTTGTTACGATTTTTTTCAAGTTAATTAGTACTTAGATTTTTATTTTGTTTGTTATGATCTCTTAAATTGTTTTAGTATAACAAAGAAAGTTCGTTCGTAACTAATTAATTCAGAGCGCGCTAAAAATGAAGCTATTTTTAAAATGTATACTAAAACAAAAACTTATTAATATAATTGCATTAATAAGGCATAAAACAGGTGAAGGTGCTGTGTCGAATGCATCAAACAAGTGTTTTTATTAACAATGCCGTCTGCCGATAGACTATTGTCTAAATTTCGACTATTGTTACCGCGCTCAGGAAGCGATTGTCATTTTCGTCGTATTTAGTTTATCTACATGACCTCATTACCATCACTCGACACTTAGCAGACGTTTAGTTCTACGCCTATTATACACCATATTTGTCATATTTACAAAGGTGTTTCATTTCTTTAATTATGTTTAAGTACATAATTAAGACTATACCTATATAAAACCAGTATCTTATAATACTGTTTACAGATTTTTTATGAAAACATTTATTTTTTTATATGATTTCAAATGACTCCATTATTTGACCTCAAAGTGTAACAGAAATAAAATAATTGTTGTCGACACCGACACAAGAGAATAAGTTTCAATGATAAGTTCAAACTTATAACAGCACTGACTGACAAAACAAAAAACAAATTAGATTATTTCCTTGCGATTTCTCCATTTCCACATCATGCATCTATTCGTATTTCATTACATTAACACCTCAGAATCGACTCGCGAACGTTATATTCGCACCAGGTGTTTGCACGTTTGTTTGTTCAAGTTCAAATAGAATAAATAGATGTTAGTTCATCGCACTCACTGCGCCTACTGACCTCGTTGATGGCATTAGCGGCTCAGATGGCTATTTGTCAACTGGTACAGTGGTACGGCCGTACAGTTACTTTGTAACCACTAAGGGATCTGATCCAGGTATCGCGTATCTATACTACTTTCCACGATTATCATTCTTAAAGTAATCGGACCTAGGGACCTTAATCATAGCAACCGTGACTGATAAAAGTGATTAAATATCTAAATTAAGTCAATTGACATTTATATTTAATAAGGCTTTATTAACGTTGATTATCTAATTTTATATATTATAGGTATAAAGTACTATAGCACGTTACAAGCATTGTGACTTTAAGAAACCATAATGCATTGCATGTTTGTATTTTACAGAGCTTTGCTTTAACATTAAACCTAAGAAGGTACTACGTATATCTTTGGTAGCAGGTATGTGTAATGATGTGTCACCTAGTTGTGCCATATAGCCATATTACCGTTCATATTGCATGACGGCAATTTATATTAGGACATAACCGCTAATTAAATTATCGCGCCCTTTCTATGTCACTTTAAACGAGCTCCACAATGAAGAACCTTTTCCATTTGTTCGATTGCGAAAACAGACTCCATTAAACCGAACTAAATCCTCAATCAGTAAATCGTGCGACTTGGCAATCAACAGACAAATTGGCTGGTTGAGATAATAAAAGCCAGCTAACAATCATTGAATTGTTCGTTCAGTGATTATTTAACGTTCGGTGTCGTTAACAGAACACGTTCAAATAGGTTTTCACATCGCATAAGAATTTGCATGTAGACTAGAGCGAAACAACGTCTTGTAGTAGCAAATTATGTTCGTCGTTGGAATATAATTATGTGCGTTACTTTCTTTAACTCGGATGATATATTTTGTGGTATCTGAAGACAATGCGTCCACGAGCTCGGTGAACGCAGTGAAAGCGTTTGTGATTATATAGTTTATTTGCATTTTGTACAGATTTCTGAGGAAACTAAATATTCTAAAATTCATTAAGGTTTTTTATATATAAGTATATTTGCCGATATAGTAGTGTAAAACAATGTTTATATTCGGATACTTTGTGGCATTTAAAAGAGTTTACGTGGAAGCAGACTATTTCGCGATCATCGATCATATTTTCGCGACTAATGAGGTCACTTTACTTCAAAGCGTTATCTGCATCACCGCCTCAAGTGATCGGTGACTATAATTTTCGTATCTTTATCAGATGTTCGCGAGGCCAGATCTCAGAAAGCAAAGGCGGGGCTTGGGTGCTTATTTTCATATTTTCAGTCTCCATGGACAAGTCCTCCGCAATGTATTAATCGGCACCTACACAAAATTCTTTCGTTCATAATTGTATGTTAATCTTCTTGTTAGAATTTATTATTGACATCACCACATTGTTATCATATGAACGACAACAATAATATAATGCATTGATAAAACACATTTCTAAAGCACATATTATTTTGTGGCAGTGGTGCTGATTTTTAATACAATATTTTCAAAGTTGTTTCCTTGTAAAAGTCAGGTAGTAAAATATTTTGTTTTATTTCGATATCTTGCCCCATACGTAAAGGTTGTCCGATACATTATCGGTTAGCTGCTTTAAACGATAATACTTTTACATTGTGACTTACGTTCTTGACTTTTCAAGTGTTATAAAATAAAATATTGAAAACACGAAATATTAATTTTACAAATAGTTCTAGAATTCACAGCATTAGTAATCTGTCAGAGTTTGTAATGGATCTCTCATTTATTATGTGAGTTGTTATAGGTATAACAAATGAAAGGTCAAAAAATTGTACCTATTGTTGTGACCTAAATAGTAAAATTTTTCAAGTCTACATTAATGATGAGACAGGAAAAATAAAATGATACAATTAATGACTTGGGTATTAGATTTCGTGGTCGCCTATTAGTTAAGTATCTCATTCAAGTTCACTAAATGAATTACATCGTTGCATTTGGGTTGACGACTAAAAATAATTTAATGTCCGTCGGATAGATTAATAAAAATTAATAGATGCGGACAACGTAATTTTTAGTTATGTTTTTATTCAATTACTTAAGGAGATACATTGATTGAAAAGTCGCTTGACTAAAGTAAGACGTTGTAAGTCCGTAACTTGAATGTACTATATCTAAGTACTCTTACGCTATGTTGACAATAAACAAGAGTATTATATATTGTTATAATCCAAGAGGCTCTCTACTAATTATTTTTTATTTTCATAAAACATTGTCGTCATCCCAATTGTTGCGAGCCGCGAAGCAATTTGCAAAAACCTACCATGATTCGCGAATATTATTCTTGTGGTTACGATAACTTTTGCACCTTCACTGCAGCGTTATTATGAAACATACGTAACCCAAACTTAAACCAGATTACCATGTTGCAAATGCAATATCTGGTAATCTTACCAAATCACTTCTGTATTTGGTAAGATCAAACTACCGCGAGAGCCGTACCGATGACCTCAAAATGTTTAAACTTAAATTGAGATTTAATTTAACAATAACGCTTTGTACTTGTCTTTTTTGTCACAACGTATTGGACATAGGAAGTTATTACTTGGCCGTCATAAAAAGGTTTAAGTATTGCTTATAATGAACTCTCATTTGCGAAGGTCATCGCGGAATTTCGAAATTACGTTGCGAAACTGTCTTTCTTTGTATTTTATATCCGTAAAATATAATTTTAAATAAATTGTGTTTAAAAATGAGCAATGAATATCTGAGATGAAATTTATAGTTTATGTTTTTCTTAGTCTACATTTTTTTCCAAATTTAAGATCATATTATACGAATATAATTATATATTATGACGCTATAAAATTACCGTTGAAAGAAAGAAGTATTGCATTAATTGAGTGAGAAAATCAACAATAATTATTTTCAACTAAATAAACCCACCGTTTTATTGTATATTAAATTTGTGTTTGTTAAATTGGTTATCGAGTCCATTTTGATGTAAAACTTGGTTCTGAAACAGATGTTTCTTTAAACTTGTTCTGAACCACATCCCGTTCTCACGGACGGTTCAAGTGCTTCGTTTTTTGTCCTTTTTATATTTCTTATCGTAAATAATTAATCCTTAATGGAAATGGCGTTCCGACGCGCTCTAGTTATTGCGATTCTTTGTTTGTGAATCCTACCCGTTATATTTTATTTTAATTGTATATTTAGTCCTTAGTTAATTAAATATTATATTCATAGAGTTCGTAATTAGGTCTTACAGCTATTTAAAACTATACTGTGTGTTATAATCGGTACATTACTTAATATTATTTTAAAATATGTCTAAGTTAAATATCCGTAATATAATTTCACCAGCACTCAGCATTAAAGCTTTAAAACATTCAACGTAATTATTTTCTCCTCGTAATAAATCCAGCCCATTCGATTTCAGAGCTAACCTCAATTCCCATAATTATTATTGTTATAAATATTGAATATTTATGTGGTTGTTAAATAAATAACAATGTCGTTCGTTTTTAATTGTATTTTGCGATTATCTGACTTTATTATGATCTGTTCGATAGAGAAAGCACCCATATTTTATTTGAAAATATTGCATTGAAAGGGCAATATTAAATATCGAATAAATAATTATATTACACTGTATAGAAAAGATGAAGATGGTTTTAAAAACCATCCTAATTATAGTTTAAAGCTTTTCAAGTTTTACAGATAATAAAACAAACTGATTATGATATAATCTGTTTTTAATATATAATTAGCTTATTATATAAAAATATATAAATATCTGAACAGAACAGTGGATAATTTATACATTTTAATGTAGGTATTATGTTTAACTATATATGAACCTAATTATTCGCATACGAGTAAAATATAGTTTTAAATAATCACGTACATTATACGATATGGGTTAATTTATATCTACCTAACAATAATTACCTTGGACGCTTGTATGCAATGCGCATATAAGGTTACCAAATAGTTAATAATCGTACTATGTATAAGTAACAGGTACTGCATTGACTCGATAATAATATCTTAATATTCTTATCACTACAGATCTGTAACTTAACGATACAAATGTAGATTGGTAGCTATCTGATCAAATACAGCCCGACCTTCAGAACTGGTGATCGTTTTCATTTTTATTGTGAAATCCTATATGGAAGGTTGTTGGTCTCTAACTTACCGAAATACATTTCTTAAATATTCCTGCCACCCACATTTCTGACTCATTTCGTAGCATTGAACAATTACCCAGATGAAACTACATTTTTAAAACTACCTCATACAATATATAAAAATAGTTATGAAAACATATTCCCAATGGTTTGAAGGACTAGGACACCAAAGGCTCTAGTCAAAGAATATGTCATTGTGTTAAATACAAGTATGGAGTGAAGGGAGGGTCATTGCGGAGGTCAGTAAGTACCCGTTTGCGGGATTGAAATAAAAACCGTGACAGGTTGTTTTACATGACGTATACAGAATTTCCAAGGATCAGTCTTTGAAGGTTCACAACGCCTGATAACTAACATAGTACACAAGATAACAGTATTATAGTCCAATATTTTAAATGCAAGAGTCCTTAATTATTTCGTAAAGCACTTTTAGACAACATTTAAGTACTTTATAGATAGATATATACCTATATGTACTAGTCTCTTCCACCAAATTTTGGGAAAAAAATTGATTTCAATACCTATACTGTGCTGTATGGACACAATATGTAGCATTTTTTGAAAGTGGTATTGATTAAGTTTTTACTTTGCATAAAATCGTGCCTTGTTTTAAGACAGCATATAAAATTTAAAGATTATTTTCGAAAGGTAGTCAAAAGGGCAATCGTTTACGATCGCGGACGTGGCCTATATTATGAAATGGCCTTTATTCGTGAAATAAATTTTAACTTATTTCTAGCCTTAAAAGTGATTATAATTTAAAATACCTATCTGTTAAAATTTTCTTCTCATATTTTAACGACGCCTCGACATAAATTACCTATTTTCTATTTTGTATCTACCAATGGTCCAGAGACCAATTTTTACAAACAAGAACGGGAAAAACCATACCACTAATTTTTGTCCGGTAGGAATCATCCTAATCGAACTAGTTTGTCTGCTAACATAAGCTTATTAAGCATTATAATATTACCCTTTTTATGATGTGCATATAAAGTTATTTCTTAATTAAACTAACCAGTCAGTAACAATGCCGTGTAATGTAAACAATTCTAGCTTCCATGAATAATATAAATATCGAATATAGCAATGTTGATACGCTTGCATTAAGACCGTTATCGACCGGATTTGCTTCACCGCGTATGTGCATTGAAGAACGGTAATGTATTGAAAAACGTATCTAATTTTTATCTCCTCGACGAGCACCTATCCGGTTTATACCAAATGACTTCTTGGCAATCTAGTTTGGAGTTGTTAGGAAATAATACGTTGCATTAATATCGGTTTGAGTTTTCATTAAATTATTATCTTTCATTAAATTATTTTAAGATATCAACTCGTTATACCTAGTTAAAATATTTTAGTTTCTGTCATACAATTTAAACAGATTTAACGTCCCTATCTCTCCTTATTCTTTGTTAATAAAGGATACAATATCTAGGATGTTCGGATATTTTACGAATCCTTAATACCAGGAGCACATAGTACTGTAGGAGATGGAATTTTATTGGGGTGATTTTGGGTGGTGAGTGGAGTGGGAGAGGTGGCTGCAAGTGAATCAGACTGCACCATACACCTGTCGCATGCTTCATACTCAGAGGGTTTTAGTGGACCGCTGTGGTCAAGAGCAATACGACAATATTGCCACTATTCACTCTTACAATCATCAATATCAAGGATGTTGATTAAAACTTTTCGCATTCATTAAGGATTAACAATTAATAATATGTGAGTACTTGTTAAATAAAAATCAATAAAAGGTAGCTGTTATAATCTTTAGTTTTAACTTACTCTATACTCGTATTTTTGTTTAGTAAAAAAAGTTGTATTTATAGACCTACTAAGTGAGCAGGTAATTCAGAGGGCAAAATGCCCTCTGAAACTGAACAACGGTAAAGTATTTTGTCAAATGAATCCTGCAGTTTCACAGCTAATTAAATCCAAACGAATAAATAATCAATCAATTCTTTATTCTTTGTAATATGCAAATCACACATTCGTTCCAATTACCAATAGTAAAATATAATTAACATTTAAATACATTTTTGTAACATGCAATTAAAAAAGATAATGTCAGGATATTTTTTTGTAAGAATTTTTAATTATATAATGTCAATATAGTTCCTATTTCTTTCATTGCCACGTTGAGTTTTGACGTCGTTAATAAAAATTTTAATCGTGGCGTTTCGTATATAATCTTTATGATGTACTATTGTACCACTCATTGTTGTGTGATGTACCTATTATTAATTATTGTGTAGCAACCGCTACTAATGCCCCGAGTTCTGAATCACGCTTTTTGATATTTGTTTGAGATCGAACCATTGGGACCTAACTTTACAAACTTTGGTTCCAATAAGGGTTACGTGCCCCTTCCTCTACAATTGTTTGACTGATTGGTCCGATAATACCTTTTGCACCAGGGATCGTGGTTTCGATTCCCAAACTGATTAAAATCACTTTTTTTTGAGATCACCTACTCAACATCATTGCACAAGATAATCGACTCTCTATCATTGATGTCCTGAAATGTATATTTATGTATTACATCTATAATATGGTGTATCATACAATTGTGTATCTTAGAGCTATCTCAACAAAAATAGCTACAAACAAAATCATCTCGACACCTACTAAACAAGTAATAATATTCTATTTCGAGTATAACAAATGTCATCGTAATCATATTTAACATTTGCCTAGTTGAAAAGTACGTTTTGTTTGTAATTGTAATGCTGATTCTTTTATTGCAAGGTCTATGTTGATAACTGCCAAGGTCTCTTATTTAATAACAAGGATTTTATTACGAATGTAAATAAGCGCTCTACGTTGTTCAATTAGACTTGAAACCTATTAAAACAAATCGATTGGTCTTATAGTTTTGTTTGAACTTCTTAGGAAATCTTACTGGCAGATCAGTGAAACTAAAGTATGCTAAAATACTACACTAAGTAGATAATACAATAATTACACGTATCTCACTCTCTCGTTTTATTGAACTGTTAAGTTTCTACTTTCAAAATTGAGATCGCTTAGATAATATTCTGCATGAATATGCATGAAAATCATTCGTGAAATTAATTTAGATAACGGAGACGTTATATGCGGCCGGCTAGCTATCAATCAAAGCTGTTGGCATGCAACGGGTGACGTCACGTGACGTCATCGCGCGCTCAGTGAAAGTAACAATTGGTCTATAAGAGTTCGGTCTTCTACACTTTCCTATGTGCAATCTGATTGTCATTTGGAACCGATCCTCGTACGCGATTTCGCTCCAAACGTGCAACTCACTCAAATCGACAATTTTCAAACTTGTTTACCCCCACTTTACGTGTTTCACGATATTTACACGAGTGCGACAAAAATTATTTTTAACAATATATTGTAGTAGGCAACTGAGTATGCTACACTTTTTCATATGAAACAATTCCCTAAATCATCAAATATTATCTTATTTTTAATTTTATTGTTCACCGCAGACTATAGCATTCTAAAGTAATTAAAACTTACTAACAAACAGTAGGTAATTATAATTCTAAGTGTTAAAACTGGATCCATCAATACTTAAATAACTTTTTAAATATGCAAATCCTCCCTGTCACACTGTTAAAGTGTACTTAGCCTTGCGGTTTATTTATCTTGACAACATTTGAAACGTTATCACCTACATTAAATTTATTTCATTTCAACTTCGCTCTGAGAATTGAAGGTCAAAAATTAAGACGGTCGATTTCTTCGTAATACAAGCGGGCTTAATTAATGGTAACACTTCCTGTACACAAGCCGTAGGAAGGAAACGAAACTTATTGTATGAAGCATATCTTAAATTATTTACACTTTAAGGTCGTTGTTTATTCAATTATCTTACTACAAAGAAACTAATTTTGTTGCTACTCCATTATAGAAATTTGAAACTAACCGCGACACTGCGTATACATATTGTTTTGATAACTATTGTTAATAGCGCTTTGAATTTTGGTGTTACAAAACAAAATTACTAATTAGTCACTGATTATTACGTGAACACTTGCTTCTGACAAATGCATTGTTACGAAATGTTAATAAACATTATCTTATGTATCTATACTTGGTGGCATAGTTAAAAACAAGACATAATCATATTATAACGACCGACTTTGTAGGTACCTACTTCGATCTTTTCCTGTATTGGAACATTTATTGTTAGTTTATTAGAAATATTTTTCCATGCAAAGGGGTATACTCTTAGTGGTTGGCATAATGCCAAGATCATAGAAATAACTAAAAGTTTCCATATCGCCTGATGCTAAAAGCTTTCTAAAAGTACCTACTATTTTTAATATTGATGAATGATAGTGAAGAATATATATCATTGATATAGTTTTTAGATTAACATATTTTTAATCTCTAAACATTAAAGAAAACTGTTTTATGTGATGGCGGACAGCAGAGCAGGATATTTGCTTTTTTTTTGTCGAAAAAAAACAATTGGCGGAAAATGTCGTTGGTTTCCTACCTCTGCCCATGAACAGTCGCAAATTTTGAATAGAAACTACCATTAAGCCAAAAAGTTTTCTCCCATTATCGTATCGATTGTAACTTAGTTAACATACATTAACTATATAGAGATACCGATAAATATTTATTAGTATCGACTGGTATTTAAAAGATAGTACGTTGAGCCAACGGTCGCCCGGCAGTTATGTAACGGCCACGCCGCGACCCGCCGACCGCGGCCGACGACCATGCAAATCATTATACGAGTACTAAGCACTTGCAATTTCAACACAACCAAATGCCAACTCAGGAAAACTTTATATAATTGTTGAAGAACAAACAGTTTCAAACGATCGCATGGATAAGGTAGTTAAAGTTATTTGCGATTGGAAAAAGGCAGGAGAATTAAAATTTAAAACACATCAACTTTAAAGTTATTTTTTCTACAAAACTGATATCAGGAATTCTGATAGTTGGTACAAACACTTTGATGTTTTTATAAGTATAACATGCATTAGAAAACTCAACACCTTTATATTAATTAAATACCGTTTGACCTTAATTAGTATACCGGCAATAGCTTATCTCAAATTTAGAAATAGTTAAAAGCCTACGTTTCATTTGAATTCAAAGTAAAATCGAATAGTCCATTGCTTTATTTAAGGTAATTGAACGAGTCTAAATCAACTGTCTTCCGCGTAGAGCTTGCGACATTTTGAGGTCTGAACAATTCTCTAAACGAAATCTTATTAGGTATTAGCGAAACTTAACAAATTCAAAATAGCGCAAGACTTGCAAATATAGTATTATTGTTCAGTAGTTCTGCTTAACATTAATTCATTCTTGATTCAATTCATTTCTCTAACCGATCTTATCTGTATTCATCTCCAGTCAAAGATTAATCACTAAAAGTTTATTTCAAATATTGAAGCCGTTGCAAAACAAATCTAACCAGTTTACCAACGCCAGCGCCGTGGAGCTAATTTTATTTACCAAAGCTGTTGAAATGTTTGGCATTCACATGTCTCGAATGATAGGTACTACTTAAAGTCTTAAAAGTAAAACTGTGCTACTGCTTCACAAATATACTTCGTATATTAATGCGTTTAAAGAGTATAATTGTCTGCGATTAATTGCCTAACATAACACACATTATGCCACCTAATGCTGCGAGTCTTATAATGAATTCTAATTTCGATCATACAATGTCGCGATACTAATGATGTTTTAATGAACTTGCACTCAATGCGGTATCGTAATAGTTTTAATAATTTAACATGATACCAGTAAATTATGATACTCGCATGATATAGTAGCATAATAGGTAATTTTAAACAATATAACATGTAATCTAAAATGAATGTTATCCGATGTAGCACAAGAACGAAATAAGTAATTAGAAGTTATAATAAATTCAAAACCATTGAACTAACATAGACTAGATATTTTCGCTGCATAAGCATAAATCACATTGTTGTACATAAAATACTAGATCGTACTGATTTTTCGTAAGTCTGTACCTGTTTTTTACCATTCAAGGGACCAAACCAGGAAATATTTAACTGGTAATCACAATGGTTTCCGGTTTTGTTGTTAATTAAGTTGGCTACAATTCACAATCTAGTTCGAATGACGGATGAGTAAGAAAGAGTTACGCATCGCATAGGAAGCGTGACTCACACTTTACGAGAACCGTAAGTCTTAAAGAAAATGTTAACTCATTTGTCCTCATGTAGAGAACTTGCCATATGTACTTTTATATTTATATACTAAATCCTTGTAATTTTTTTTTAAATAAATTTCTAATATTTTGGTCAGATTGTCGACATATGCACACTAAATTATTTCCTTAGTTAATGCTGCAACTGATTCAATACTAAACTACTACTAAATGCAGTTTTTGGTTAATTTTATACTATTTAGAGACAATTGGTACCTACATGAGCATAACGGTAGAGTGACAAGATCAAAGCATTTAACCTCTTAATGCTCGTTGCCTGTTTTAACGAGGCGCTTTTTATTCATATTTACAACATGAATAATGGATTAACTAAACAAATCTGAATGACAAGAAAGAAATGATTTTTTCCATTATCGTTGTCTTAAAACTAACTACTGTAAGAGTTAGTGATAATTAATTCTTTCGCGCTACACTAAGCTGTTGTAAATCGATTTCTAATTACATTAAATTTCGAAATAATGACTTACTGATATTTCAAACCAATTAATAAGTCAAGTAGGAGATGTTCTATATTTTAAAGATCAAATGTAGATTGTGATTTATTATTGAATTATTTGGTAAATTTAATTGATTGATCGTCAGAATATCTATTCGTTTTAATATCGTGTACCTTAATTCTTAACGTAGCTCTTCTTATACTAAATCTTTGATTATTTTTGTTCCAGAACGTTCAGTGGTGGCAGTAGCAAAGAAAGTATTGGTAATGCGTCGTCGTCTCACGAGGATGATGGTGGGGACGCCATGAACAGGGAGAACGTGACCACCAAGATTGCGGCTGGCATGGACCGGTGGCAGAACACCATCGAAGACATGATTAATTTACGTTCTTCTAACAACCACGCCTTTAAGGATAATTATTGGGTGAGTGCTCTTACGTTACCTAAGAGAACAGACAGCTTACATTGTCACACAAAGGAAAATGTCAAAGTCAAAATCAAAACAACTAGGCTTTATATAGTAACACTTGAATCGTCATGGTTATACAAAAAAACATCATTTAACACCGGTTCTTAAGGCGGTTTCTACAGATAAGAACAGTCAAGACACTTTTATTTACTCCTTTGAAATAAGAATGTACAATACTAATTAATGTTAATAGCAAGAACAACCAATACAATTCAAAATAAATGAGGGTATTATTTGTAAAGATAAAGGATGACTTTTTACCTTTTTCATTTTATAGAACAATCTCTAAAGATGAACATACCGTGTACTCTGTGACTATTGCAAGCACTTCACTTTCTTGGCTCTTACATGAATCCGATGTAACATGCTATAAAAGTTGAAAAGCAGAGTCATCGTTAGACAAATATTACGTTTGCATTTACATCATTTATGATACATTGTCGAGTCAATGAGAAAAACAATTGAAGTGATTGTTGCTGAGAATCAGCGAAACGGTTCGCTAGAAGACAGTGAAAGTATATCATAAATAGGCTAGTGGATTAAGTCAATCGAAAATATTGAAAGTGAAAGGTATTCCCTATAGTATTAGATCATTTTTGTATTGAACGCTGTCGTGGTCCGATAATGTCGTCCGGTCTCGTTTACAATGCTAACTAATGTCACAATAGATGAAGATATACAAACATATAGATATGTTTAATCGTACTTAGAAAGCATTAGAAATAGAAACTAAAGATATAATTCATGCTTTGCATTGTTATTTCATGAGGAACTGCAGTTTCTGCTTAAGCAAGAACACTTCTTTTTGTTTATTTAATTGTTGTTGAAAATATTTTTTAATATCTATTGAACGGTTGTGTATTTCTGCTTTCCTTTTAACTATTTGGATAATTAAAACTTAAGTATTATGAAATATAACTAATACATTTGGAAGTTACTTATTATACATACATCTCTGTCAAAATTTATTAATTAACATTTTATAAGTTCGAACTTGCTTTCGACCTTCTAATTAATATCTATCTCATTATATGGTTACTAGAAATTTTAATTTTATCCCGTACTCAAAATATTATAAAGCTCAAGTTATCTAATAAAATAAAAGAAGCATTAGATAATAATATTCCTAAAGATTGTTGTTATAAAATATTAGTATTATGATAAATGTAAAATATTGTTTCTCGATCGTATCTCTCTCCGAGCACGACCATTAGCCGGTGAAAGTATATTATGATACAATCAAAACAATTGGAAATCAAAATGAACGTAAGTAGAGACATTATAAACAATTGTACTATGTAGCGGCGGTTATTCATTTCTTTTGTCATTAATAAACAGATTTTCATTAAGTTTATGAGTGACAATAATATTGCTTATCTAATACATATTACGTTATTATACTTATTTGTTTTCAACTTGATCCATATAAATAATAAAAAAAATGTTTTTTCACTATCAATGAGACGTCAAAGAACCAATTCAAAAGAAAACGTAATAGTTCAATCACACGATTGTTAGCCATCCTTTTTTCATTTCCAAAGGCTAGTTTGACAATTAAGTTATAAGCAATGAAATTTTAACAGTACTAATTTATTTCTATTAAAATTATTATATTAGAAATAATCGTCATAATTACTATTAATTCAATCAAAATATATACAAATAAGTTATAAGCTTTCATACATCAAAGCTTTACTCTGATCAACTTTCAAGATATTTTGCCTACTTGCAAACATTCCTAATTGTCGATTGTTTACAAATTAGAATTTCAACTATTTCACTGTTATTTTTAGTAATTTATCTAGATTGTTGTTATATTTCACACACTAAATTCTCCTTTTAGGAGACCAATTATTTGCAAAAACTAAAATGAAAGTTTAAAAACAATGACTGATTTTCTCACAGGAAATAGGATTGAAAGACCTTGAGTAATGTTTTTAGAAATCATATTTGATTCAATTCCACGTTTAGTTAAAATTCTTGATGATTTTAAAATAACATCTATCGTTTAAATTATATAATAAATCACTTAACATCAAAAATAATATTCCATCAACATACTTATTATACATACATCTCTGTAAATTATAAAATTAATAAAACTATTAGATGTCAATTAATAACTATTATGAATTGACTGATATATATCTTATTATCTTTTTTAATTTTAGGTTAAATACAATACGCTTTTACCCACTTATTTAAAATTTCAGTTGTAATATATAAAACATGATAAGTAATCTTTTATGCGAAACTTCAAGCCCTTTGGTAGTTTTTATGTAAGAGCGACAAATATGCAAAGGTAAATCCTCACGAATTTTCGTCATCACAATACATAATATGTAAAGAATAATTGTTTCTTTAATTAAGAATACATCAATTTATTTGAAAGCTCTTATCTCTTGGTCAGATTTAGAATTTTTTTTTGCATATGATGTAGAATTCTCTATGTTCTTTTTTCGCTCTGCTAAACTTGAATCCGTGGATACCTCAAGCCACGATACAGTTAAAAAAGATTCAATGAGTGACAAACACGTTAGACTTAAAATAAACCTTTTAGGTACTTCGAATTTGAACTAATTCAATTGGGCAAACTTATCAATATATCTGTACACAGCTGTAACAATTGTTTTAAACAATAAACAATACTGAGTAAGTATTGTCATAGATTTAGGCTTTAGATACCTCATTCACGCGTTACCTATTTTAAACAGTTGGTCTGTGAGTGCACGTTAAATTCATTTTAATTTCTCCCATTATTTGTATGACATTGTTATTATTACGAAGTTATTTTGAAAGCAATGAGGCATTAACCTAAAAGTTAAAACCTTATACGGGTTAGTAATTTGTACGTCGCTTATATACTATTACCTATAGCTTTTAATGTAAAGCTGTGCTGATTTCAATATATTTTTCCACACATTAAATTCGAATACACTCCAAATAAACAAAAAAAATAGTTTTTAGTCGAAATAAGCCTCGCTCAGATTGTAGTTATTTTATATATTAAAAGATTCATATACAGTTTCGCCTATGAATATTCAGAAGACAAGACGTGTCGCATCGGCGCTTCCCCTGCGGACGGAAGCGTCATTACTATACAGTATATAATAGAATACATTTATTTGAATATATCAACATATTATTATTAGTAACATACTTATATTAAAGACAATGCAATAAAATTAGCAAATGGCTTATTCTGAAATAGATTATTTATCTGTGAAAGCGAATCTTGCTAAAGAGAACAGAAGTTCTTGATAACAGGACAATAGCCCCTTACTGAACCTTACTTTTATTTCTACGAAGTATTGTGATTGTGGGGGATATTATAAATTGGAGGTCGCGGAAGAATTTCGAATTTGGCCGTTACCTCACCCGCTGCGGTAAGATAGAACATATTGGGGTTTTGGTTCGGTACAAGTCCGAAATAACCCACGGTCCTATCCCCGAGGTCCATGGGTATCCTATTAGAATTTCCCCAGAACAAAATGGGACAATACAACTGTTATAAGTAAATTATTTTAATCCATTGATGTACATATAATATACCGTTGTGGAGCGTGACTAGCGGATAAAGAACGTACGCAGTGACGTGAATAATTCATTTAGTGAAATGCTATTCATTGATTTCTATTGTAGATTTGACTATGGCGAACTACGAGGTGTAGTGATTGGCTTCGACAGATTGTAGTAATAATATAAGCTATACAACCCTAGGCAAATATATATTTATTCAACTAGTCTACATGCTTGGAATAATCTCAGTATTATTAAACAAATAAATTTCATGTGGCACACGTATATTGTGATGACCAAGTAAGCGTGAGCTATTAAACAAGATATCGGTTTATCATTAAATTCGGTTACAACTTCCCATTTTTCCCTCTCCCTTCTCTATATCACTTTGCCACACATATATTTACACATCATATTCCTTTTTATAAGGGTTGCGTCTGCGCAGTTTTTAACCTTGTGATGGATCTAGGTCGGACCATACTATCGAGCGAACCTCCCGCTCAATTGCCTATCATAACTTTAAAATGAAAAATTTCACAAAAACTGTTTTAGTTTTATGACTGAAATTAACCCATAGAAATCACTTTCTAGAACAGATATAAATATTAACTACATTGATCTCTCACATGATTCGGTAACTTTCGACCACATATGTATCGCACTAGCTGGGCCTCTTTTTTTCTATGTAAAACGTGATCCTATTTTAAAATTCGATTTTTTTAAACATCTAGTCGTCTTAGATAGTCCAAAGAAACCAGAGAGTACTTCTTGCGACGCCCAGAATTGACAATCTTTACCGAGTGCTCTGCTGATATTACTATATTAATGGCTTGTTTTTCAACTCTTGGATGTCTATATCAAGATGGGTAATGTTGAAATTGACATTTATAATTTGTACTTAAATTTGACGACATATGTATGGGTCAATGCTTTCTATGTTAAAAAAGCGTTCATATCATAATAAATCATTGTCATTCTTATCTTATTGGCTGTTTTGCAGCAAATTCTATTTTATACAACACAGAAAACCTATTTAATTAATAT
>JADANM010005835.1:4310193-4325516 GCA_026213755.1 Eurema hecabe
ACTTGATCTCTTTTTGTCTGGGATTATTTTCGTTTTTGTACATTGTACATACAGTTCAAACCTGAATTGTATTAAGAAACTTTTTACACGTTCCTTTAAGTTTTATTTGCAATAAAACTCAGTTCTGCTCTGTTGATACCAAGCCTTATAAAGTGTTATGGTATAAAAATGTTAATATAAGAAATCGATAATAATCCCAGACAAAAAGAGATCAAGTAGCACAATTAAGCTGGCATATTATTAATCGCACGCGAGTGAAGCGATCGTGTTGTAATTATATACGTAAGTAGTTATAAATAGAGATGTTGACTTGTGTTAATAGATATTACCGGTGGGATTTTAGCCTATAATGTTTCGTATTGTAAATCTATTGTATTATTTTCGCGTTAAAACATATTTAATCTGACGTGGTGATTGTGAAACTTAAACTAAATTGATAACTAAACTTTTTATTTAAATTCTAATAAATTGTATTAGTTGTTTTACGTATAAATGTTCGCGTGGGTATCTTCACTTGATTCAATAATATGTATATATTTGGATAAAGAAGAAATGCATGTTCAGCGTTGGTTTTCTATAAGGGTATTTATTATTTTACATATTATATAACTTAATAAAAAATACACCATGATTTTAAGTAGCTTTCTATCAGTCAAAAATAAAATTTACCGCTGCAAAAACAATGTTCTTTTATTTTATATATCTACTGTAATTGTAAAAAAGTAAATAATGTTTTCTATTCAATGAAACTTTTCTCTTCGAACGCTTAAGTAAGTGGAGAAATCACTTCCCAGTAAACTTACATTACTAGAATACAATAAACTATTAAAACAAAAATAAAAAAATGTAAATTATGATTATGTACGCTGGGCTAGTTTTCAATGATAACATGTTTAATTGCAGGCACAAAATGGATTTGACGAACTTCGTCGATACGTGAAGCAAGGGAGCGATTTTTCCAAGGAGTTGGCATCCATTTTACAAGAAAGGTAAGCAATAATTTCTTAGCATCTACAAAATATCAAGTTTCTTTGGGTAGGTTAGTTAGGTAGTTTCTAATAAATTTGCTTTGATAAAAAATTTATCACATGGTTCAGGTAATCTTGTAACAACTCGTACAGTTACAACATCGATAAGAAGTAATATCGACATAACTATGATCGCTTTCTAGACACGTGACGCTTCAACAATACTTCATTGTTTACAAGCTAAATGCTTTGACAGCTCTTTTCACTACGCAGAGTAATATTATAAAGATTTCCAACGGCCTTGTAGCCGGCATACAGTATGCATTGAAGAATTACCCGTAATTACTTGAGAGCTAATAGCCAGTCGTACGAAAACGTTTTAAATGAACATAGAAGCAAAAAATATTAGTAAAAAATCGAGTTTTTATACAATAAATACAGTACAACAAAAATGAGTTTTTAATAAAACAGGCGTCGAATAATAGACTTAAGGTTACGACAATGGCCATAAAATCTTAAATAGAATGTCGCGTGCCGAAGCGAAGTGGGCCAAGACGATTCAAAAATAACGCATTCGGTGTTCTAGCCCACCACTTACAAATATAACATAACTCCAACGATGTAACATTTATAAAAACACACGTTATGCCACCGCGATCATAACAATGTCTTCTGCAACCACGCCGAGATATAATCGTATTGATAATAGTCACCACAATTATACATACATTACAGGGTCGAAGCAGAAAATTATTACTCAAAATGTCTGGCAAAACTCGGTACGAAGTTGAGCAAAGCATGCAAGGAGAGTGTAGGCTCTTGTGCAGAGGCGTGGAAGCATGTTGCAATGGAAATGGAGAAACGTGCCGAAATACACAGGTATTAACCTAACTAAATGCGTTATTAGTACTCATTGTGATTTAATATGCATTGTTTTAATACAAATATACTTCGCAGGAATTACTCCAGTGCAATGTCAGAAGAACTAGTTAAACCGATGAAAATTGTTATAGACAATCAATTGAAATTAAGGAATAAGGTGTGTTTTGGTAATGTATTGTGTCAATAAAGACGTCGAAGATAAGATCTTTTAAAAATAGAAAAGTTTTTACTCCAAATTTCAGATCGAAGGCAATGTCGATAAAACAACACGATCGCTTTCCGACTGGAGGTCAGCAGAAGTCAAATCGAAGAGGCATTCACACGCCGCTGCCAGAGAAAACGAAAAACTGCAAGACGCTTCACTTGAGATTAGGTTCGCCAATTTTCATAAGCACGACGAAACAGATGGCAATCATAATTATATCGTACTATTTTTCAATGTCTGTCATCTGCTTCAGTCGTGGTTTTAGTGAAGGATCCTTCGATTTATTTGCTTTGCGATAAGCTGTGCGATTTTTATGATTTGTAAGCAATGCGACGGTCCTAATGCGAGCCTAAGCCCGAAACATAATTTTAGCATTGTTCACAGCCGCATGTCACGAAGCTCCAGTATGGGTCATATTCCGCATTCCATTTTAAGTGCCGCCCGCGCAGAACGTTTGGCCAATTCCGCCAACGAACGAGATGCTGCCAAATTGCAAGTCAAGAAAAGAAAGACTGAAGACGCTGTTAAAAAGACTGAAGCGGAATATTACAACGTTTGCGTTCAAGCGGAACGAGCAAGGTCTTTTACCTATTTATCAACTTTAACTGCAACGATATTTTTGTCGGTATTGTAACACACTTTTACCATCTAGGTTAGAGTGGGAGACGAGCGTTGTGAAAGGAGCGGGCATGCTTGAATCTCTGGAAGAAGAGAGACTCGCGCAATTAAAGACCTCCGCAGATTGTTATCTGAGGCTGACGGCCGCCGTTCCGCCACAATTAGCGGAGGTAAGTGATAAATCAACGTAATAAGTAGAAATTTAAATGGTTGGAAACTGATTATGTAACTTTTTTCCCAGGCAACGAATGCATTAGTAGGCCCGATAAAGAATGCTAACGCTAATGTGGATATGAGGGTGGTGCGTGGCGTGCGTTCCGCGCCCGCGGGGGCCAGCGAGCAGCTGCTACCCGACTTCTACTGCGAGCACACGACGTTGGCAATGAATCGCGAGCGCCGCAAACAAGTACGCATCACTCTTATGTAACTGCCCTTGAAATTAGCGCAATGTCAACAAATGTTTGCTAACGCTTAGCGTACCTAAATACAAACACTACTTATGACGACAAATAACCTTAATGCATGATTAATTATAAGCAAATTTGCGAATTTTATTTTGAATATATCAAACACATGTTAGTAAAAAATCCGAATCTAATACAAATCAATCTAATTCAAATTTATCTAAGATTTGAAATTAAGATGTTTTTTTACGTAGGTATATCTTAAGATGAAATACGTTTTTTTTACGATGTAGTCGAAAAGTAGACAAGTTATCTTTATTATAAAAATCTTCTGTATGTCATTTATTCTTTAGGCCTTATTGAAAATTTTGCAATTGGTCAAACAAGACATTGAAAGAGAAAGGAAATCGAAGCAAGGCTTGGAAAAATTATCGTATATCTTAAGATGAAATACGTTTTTTTTACGATGTAGTCGAAAAGTAGACAAGTTATCTTTATTATAAAAATCTTCTGTATGTCATTTATTCTTTAGGCCCTATTGAAAATTTTGCAATTGGTCAAACAAGACATTGAAAGAGAAAGGAAATCGAAGCAAGGCTTGGAAAAATTATCAATGGCTATAAAACAAACACCGACGTTCGGAAGTGACGACTCTCAACAAAATGTCGCAGATAAATTGTATCAAGTGAGTTTTATCGTTGTTCAAACACACAGGTGGAATGAATCATACTAAGGAAATTTTGTACCACAATCACGATATTTGTTCTATGTATATTTTCGTTACATATATGTTATCATTTAATTTTTACGTTTCTTTTCGTACTCATGTAGGATAGGATATATATTTTCCTCTAAAATATCATTAGTTTTATAGGTACATAAAGATATTAAAAAAGAAGAGTTAGACATATTAGAGGCGTTATTATTTATAAGTTACTTTCTAAAAACCCCTTTAATTTAACGTTTCAGATGAGAGCAATGCTCACATATCTGGAGGCAATCAGATACAAAATAACGTCGAGTTTAAGCGAACTGGACAGTAGGCAACCTGTGCAACATCCCCTCGCAGCACATATACAGGTTGTGAGAGATAAGCAAGGACTTCAGCAAAGTATACTCAAAGTAAGTCTACACAAGTTTTGAGCCTTTAACGTCCAAATACTTACAAGCAAATCAAACTTAAGCACGCCTCAAATCTAATCATTCTGACAGACTTGCATGGCGAACTGTCAAATCGGACAAATTATAAGCTATAGTATTATTGAAAAAAAAAATTAAAGCAGTCCAAGTTTGAGAAAAACGAGTTAATAAAATAAAATCCTATTTTTTTTAATTTAAAAAAAAATACACTTTCTAAAAATGTCAAAAGAAAGCTCAATATATAAACTATAAAATTCATTTATTAAGTTTATTGTTTTTACATTTTTAATTACGTTTTTTTGGACTACAAATAGTGAATTGACTAGGTTGAGGGCCTATATAAGTATTACATACTAAAATAGTATTGAAATCTGAAGCATCAACATTTTTTACTTGTCCCCTTGGTTGAAATGCCCAAAATTTGAGTTGCACTTAAATTTGAATAGCGTTACAGTAGGTATTCGGGCATAAGAGCTTAGTAACACGTACTTATTTCATTGACATTTTAAATGTCTTCAGGTCCCACCCTGGTTACAAGCGGACTACCAAAACGAAGTTAACAAAAATCTCCAACCAAATTACACGGCTCTAACTAAGAGTGTCAACGGAGGTGAAGAGAGAGAAAGGCGGGATTCGATTATGAGTCGGGCGTCGAGCAAGTTACGGATAGAACATTTGTCGTTTAGAAGGAATACGGAACATAAGAGTGCGCCGACTACACCGATATGTTCTAACCTCCCCTCGCCCACTGCGATACCTCCCCCCACCCCGGAAGCACCTCCTCCTCCGGACAGTCCGTTAGACTGGAGTGAACGTGGCGCAGGAGATGGCCTATCCAACCAGCATGATAGCGACTTTGGTAAATACCATTGTATGAAAAATCTTAGAATTAGTTTAACTGTAAACATTATAAAGATTTACAGATAAAACTGCTGCTTTAAAAATAGTATGTTAAAAACACAGTTTTCGGCTGCAAAAAATTATAAACCTATTTTTATAACGAGATATTTTTGTTAATATAAAAACGGCCAAACAATTATTCTCTTTTTTAACGTGATGTGTGATGTTTCAGATGAATTTTCGTCCCAGAGCGATAGTTCAACAGACTTAAACTGCTTGGGGAAAAGCGATGGCATTGAAGAAACATCTCATAAATATATTGGAAAATGCCGAGCCTTGTACACTTACGAAGCAAGGCTCAATGATGAATTAACACTTGCCCCAGGTATCTTGCTGGCAGAAAGCTTATTTTCTTATATAAATTAAAACAAATTATTATTGTAGCAATACTGCTATGATCATTATCCTTACTAATATTATAAATTTGAAAGTAGGAATGTTTTTTACGCTTTAAAAAACTTCTGGACCGATCATCGTGAAATTTTGTTCTCATAGTCAAGCCACCGGTAACAGCCACTAGATTATATAAAGAATATTTTTTCGATCTATTTGAATAACTAATTTACAGGTGATATCATCAACATATTTGAAAAGCAAGATGATGTATGGTGGAGTGGAGACCTCAATGGGTCTTTTGGAATATTCCCGTCATCATACGTCGAAGAAATAACATCGTGCATATAATTATATATTATAACTGCATTTAGCATTTCGATTACACATAAAATAAGCTCACGTCGAAACCAGTTGATTATTATTTATTTTGTGTATTTTATGTACTTATTGTTAATGGAGTTGACTGCACAAATTATTCTGTAGCAATATGAAAGTCACGTTACTGAATGTTTTACGTGTCTGATTCTAAAAATGAATTTTGTTACGCAATAAATATAATGAGTACTAAAGCGCTAGCTGTAATTAAATAACAACGTTTCGTTCACTCATTAAATGCATTATTATTTACTTTTGTTAATTTGATGTCTTAGGATAACTTTTAATTAGATGTTAGTCTAAAAACCAAAGTATTGTAAGTAATGTAATAAAAGTTATGAATTCTCAGTATATTATTTCTTTTCATATTCGAGGGTTGTTCATTGTAAAATTAAAAGACATTTAGAGATGACAACACATCTTTATTTAAATATTGTTTATACATTATGGTGTTGGCAAAATCGGATAATTCCAAGGATATCTACGGGGTCGATACAATATTCATATTACACATTCCAGAAATTATAGTAAATTAGACAAGCAGTGATTTACTAAACATTGCATCTTCTGTAGTCCAATGAAAACGTTGTTTAAAAAATCCCTGCTTGTCTATATGAGAGACCATTATCCTATCCATATATAAATTTATGTCGTCGGTCCAATCAGTCAAACAAAAAAAGATTTTATTCTTTGAATTTTATAGCATTTCTATATAAGTATTATGAAAAAAATTTAAGGTGAAAATTGAGAAACTTATCATTAAAACATTGTAATTCTTTTTATCTTCGTTTAAATTAGTTAAATTATAAAAAGGTCTCATATTATATACTGAACATAAACAAAACTATATATAAAAATATTGTTAGAGTAGGAATATAATAAATATACTCTTAACTACACATCTATTATTAATATTATACATACATGACTATTACGGGAAAAATTGATTAAACTGTTCTATCCATTACTACAAAGTATTCGTGCGTCTTACAAATTATAGTTTAAAATAGAAATAATTTGAGCCACTGTTACCACCAAGATCGTTTGTTGTAACGCTTTTTACTAAAAACTTTTTTCACAAAATAGATTTGTATAGACGCAACCCTGATACGCGTTTTATTATTCAGGGAACATTCCAGAGACCTGGAACTTTCTTGTCTTCTAGCTATTTAAATGAATATGCCAGATAGGAATGCCTAATAGGAAAAGTTGTTATTTGAACTTTGCATAGAGATTAATCTTATTTCTACCTATCTAAACGTTAAAGCGTGTTCATCGGACGTTTTGCAAGCAGGGTACTCACAGCAGCTCAAATTGTTTCGTTAAGACAAAATCGGAGAAACTACTCCGACAATTCCAGCAAACGATTATCGTCTAACTTATCAATAACCGTCTATTGACTTACCTATATTCCCACGGATACATTGGACCGGACCATGTTTCTGTACAATCTAGCTCGAACTAACCATACGTTAAAGTATTTAAAAATGTCTTTATATACACTGCTACAAATGAAAACAGACTTTGTAGCTTCTTATTCATTTTAAGACAAATTTGTCGTAGTGTATGTAAAACATTTTACGTGCATTAGTTATTCTTGTTGGAATACTTAGATTGTGAATTTACAACTATTATTTTGCGGCCAGGTCAGAATTCAACGCTTAAATTTCATGGTACCATACTATAATCATCAAATTCATATATTTCAATATTCAGGTTCTGACCAAATTGCTACCGAATAATTAACCAAACCTCGTAGAGCTGTTAAATAGTAGGCAGCAAACCAAAAACTTAACACAATGTATTTCGTCATATTACCCATTTTGACCAGATTTGGAACCTTATTATGATTCTACGTGCATCTAAGTCTCTGTATGCGTTAGGCACCACTTTTGCTTCCTGGATTCTGTTATCACAGGCAGTCTGGTAACAACAAGAATACTTAGCGCACTGCATCACTTATTTACAACTCACCATGACTACGTCTACCTACTGCATAACAACTACCGAGTGCCGTAGTCCACAAAATATACATCCTTTTTAACCTTTTATATACAAAAATATGCATTACCCTATTCGGCCTTTTACCGCGACTACCTGTGAGTATTTTAACCCTTTAAACGTATTCCACTAACAAAATAAGTAGCTGTTAATTATAGCGTATACATACTTAGAATTTGATGTCCAAAGCGGGCGAGATCGTGTTGGAATTAACACTTACTATTTAGTACCATCATGCGCGTACATAAATAGGTATACATAGAGTTATACACGTCTACAAAGAAAATATATCAGATAAAATACCATACTACATATTATACAAAAGATACGATGAAGCAACGCATGCCCCATCATCGTTCGAAGTGAATTTATTCACTGTGCACTGGTGAATGCCATTAAACAATAATATACACTTTAAAATTACATTTCGATTATTATGAGGCCAAGGCCGAAACAGCAGTAGTGTCAAGCTTGGTTCCGCTGCGTTACATGAAGGACACCAAATCCGAATAGCGTTGTTCAAAAGATCCTACCGCGATAGACGATCGTGCCATACCCGGCAATAATGACACATCGACCCTTAGAAAGAGACAATGAGCTATATTCAGTTTCATATAGCGTTTTCTCTGTCACACTTGTCCGATATCTATTAGGGAATGAGGGACAAATTCGTCAACCGCGAATGTGAAGCGAAGCCCAATTAGCTGACTGTCTCTTTCCAAAGACCGTACGCATTAATACTCGCTGGGTATTGTATGTTGCTATCTCATTCGAATGTCAGTTTTATCAAACATATGAAAGGGACAACAATGTTATACTTCTGATATAACAGCTGGCTACTCAAGTCTATCTGATTCGTAAATATATCAATGAAGCCAAAATATTTCGCCGCATGTAAAAATTATTACCCAACTTGACTGAAAAGTAATAACGTACAAATTTGAACTTTTCTATCACGAAATTTTTATTTTTATAATTTTTGGCAGTGACTTAAACCTTAAGGCTAAATTTGATTATTAGTTCTGTCCTATATACTTTCAATGTACTTTTCATACAGATCATTGTACTATCATAGTTCACTTACATTATGAAACTAATCCTAGTAACAATTATTTGAGAATTAGATACGCGATTAGAAAAAAATTATATATGAGCAACAGTTTGATACTTTAATCAGATTAAGAAGCACTCGATAGAATCTCTTATTTTACCATGCACTGAAAATGTAGGTACAAGAAGAAGGAAACAAGCATTCTTCATGAAGGAATTCTGTAAACTCAGGAAAAGGAAATTTAAATAAAACAAAAGGAAATGTTTATAAATCAAGAATAAATTAACCAAAATATTTAACAATATTGTATATATACAAACGAGAAATTAATTTACAAGAAAAAAAAAATAAATATTTTTAAAATAGTATTATGCACTTAATACAAAAGTGTGGCCAGTAGTGAAATATATATAATGTTGTGTTATAATAATATATTTAATACAAACTCAAAATGGATTAAAGTAAACAGATCACAAACAAAAAATAAATATTTTTCACTCAGTATAGTACAGGCGACTACGAGAAATCATTTAGCAAATTCCACACTAAAAATTATTTCGAACTTAAAGATTTTTAGTGTTTTCTATAAAACCATGATGTGTTATTTATGTATTAGCTTCTGTAGTCGCCTGTATATATAATTTCTATTTTTTTACACAGAGCCACGTTAAGAAAAATACTGAAGAAAGGGAACTTGGGTACATTCGTTGCATTTTGACACAGTTTTATCTATTGAGATAAAAACCGAACGGAATGATTCGTAATCACAGAAGACACATTGAAGATTATGCATACACATACATGGACGCGAAAACTTAATGCTATATATATAAAAATATGCGATTTAATAACTTAAAGTATACGTGCATACAAGACTAGATATTGAGCGATTATATGGAGAGTCAAATATAGATGAGTCAAAATTATAATTAATGACCTTCTTGCTTAAACTTATCTCACTACATACCTATTTACAACAAACATATAAATAAGCCTTTGCGATTCACCAAAACGTTCAAATCCAAATTTCCCTTCAATTCTTCCGTATTTAATTGATTAATTATATTATAATAAATATATAATAAAAAACATAATATAAGAAGCGTCTGACTTCAATAAGCGTAGTTGCGAAAGTAATGTATATGAATCTTACAAAATAAATCAACTCTGTTGTGCTTTTAGCGCAGTACCAACTAAAATAAACTTTGGCTAAAATTAAAATATCACACCGCGAATATAATATTATATGATCCCAAACTAGAGTGAGTCGCAGATCGAATCTGTTCGATTCGAGAAACTTCCATATGTACACGTGCAACGGAAAAAAATATGCTCTGCATTTAAAAATAAACTATAGAAGCGCATCAACCACGAAACAGTAACTTTACGTTGAACAATAGTAACTTATGCTACATTTACGTCCACTTTAGATTATTATCACGTCACCTGCACCCTTCATAAGAGTGAACCTTCATCACAATCGCATTGTGCTATCATTGCTGAAACTAATTACTTCGAGAAACCTCTAAAACAATCGCCTGGCAAGATTCATAATCGTCACTAAACTTTTTTTTTCAACTAAAACCCAACAATTTATCAATTTTTTAACGCGAGTACAACAAAATAAACATCATAATATATACAATCGTATCACATATTTTTGCTCCAATCAGATTAAACAACCCTAATTACCGATTCAAATATAATTGCAAAGTATCATGCAGCTATATCCATTCTCACTAGCGAAGGAATGTGATGTATTGAATTTTAGTCACCAAATCTATAATAACAGTAGAATAAAAACTACAAAACTTCACGTATAAAAATAACAAACACAAAGACCCTATCGGTGATCACAAAATTGTGAAATAGAAACAAATTGTATAGAAGACGTTGTTAGTATTTTCACAAATTCAAAATTTTATAAAAGTGGCAGTGATACAAGTCAATGAAGTCGATTTATTATTTTATTAACATTACCGATTTATTTATATTGTATCTGTACCGGCACGTAAGGTGACATATCAAAATTACAGGTGTGAGCGAAAATAGTGTTGTCATACGCAAGCAAAATATTTCACGATTATGTAAAAAATAAATATTTCACGTATACGAATCGATAAGTTATATTTATATATCCCTTTAAAAAATTGCAAAGTTAAAATAAATAAAAAAACTTTTCGCTACGCATACGTCAACTTAAATGCCGATACGTTATAACGTCAGTAACAGTACTGCTAAACTATATTTAACTTGACTATTTCAAACAATGTCGAGCCTATTATAGTTGTGTTACAAGTGGACCTAGTTTTCCAATTACAGCACATAGTGGGACTCAGTGAGGCATAATGCCAAATTATGCTAAAGGTAATTGGAACGCGAATTAGTTTTATTTTCGCACAATACGAAGCGTAGCTGTACTTGGAACATTCAACGTTAAGCATTATGCCGCATAAAGTGGTGTCGTGCTTTAATTGGAAAACTAGGAATATGTGTTCGTGGCTGTTCGTTCCACTCGATTCATCAACAATCGCGTACAAATTTGACATTTCACAAAATGACGTCTCTTTAGGCCCTAATTCTTATAATTACGACTAAAGTGTGTCCATAGTTAATTTCACATATATTTTCTATCCAAACGATCTAGAACAGCTTTTGACGAATCGAGTATAATATTTAAACACTTGTATAGAGAAGTAAGTATGAAATAATTTTAACACTAATAATTGTCTTTGAAGATACAGAAAATGAACATTATCTTACTTTATGTTCGACGTGCTGAATAAATTACTAGATAATCACAAAGAAGTTGTATATAATTTAAACATGGTTAAAAAACATGCGTTCTAGTGAATTGCGTTTCATTTGGCATGTTTTAAATATAACAATGTATTTTTTAATTTTCTAATAAAGATCAAATTGCGAAAAATAATTATTTAAAATTAAAGTCAAAATACCCAGCGACGAAGCCTACTTTAGGCCTAAAATTCACAAACTCATCAACTTACAAATAATAAATTCATATTGAATTACGCAAGATTATTATAATATATATTATGGCTTAAAATATTACGCAATTACATAAGAGTTAATTCTCTTACAATAATACTGGGATATTACGAAAATAAATTTCAACTCCGCTTGAGTTCGTCATTGAGATATATACCTGAAAAAATATACATTATGGTCACAGAATATTCATCATTTTGAGACATAACCATATAGATAAATACGCAAATAAAATATGATTTGTGTGGTTTAGAATGTTAGGGCATTATTGGAGTTAGTTCATGACGTTAAGGTTATTTGACATAGTTGGGGACCTCATGTAAAGCTTTTAGCCTGACGACGTTTTATAATACGATGGAGCCAGCTGCACGCACGTAAAAACATGACTCATGCGACTCTACCTCGCACTGAGGCGTTCTATTTAAGACATGAAGTGCAAGCGAGAGCGCAGAAGAAGTGACAAATAGGCACACTTGGCAAACAAAAACATTTTCTTTTTTGGGTCGTCTTGGGCTGGTGTCCCAAAATACGGCTCAAAAGCTTAGACTAGGCACTGGTCTAATAAATTTTGACAAAATATGACAGTACTTTAACGTCACTTTAGTAAGTCAAAAAAAAAATTTTTTCGTCGTCGGAAGGATCGTCCACGGAGTTTGTGGGCGGGGAGTGATCTTAGCGAGTATTTTTTCGCTAAATATCGCGCTATGTGTGATGTAGATATTTCAAAGCCCGAAGGGTTTCTTAGTCACTTTATTAATTTGTTACCCTAAACCACGTAAAATTAAGACAATTTTACTTTCGCTTTTGGTCGTTTTTCTGTCCCGAAATGCTGGATAAAAGCCTAGTTTAGGCATTAGTCATATAAAATTGTTGAAATGTTGGCCAATTATGACGGATGAGGCGTAACTGTGAGTAATAGGTACCTAATGCGCGCGGATTTGGTTGAGATCGTCGTCGGAGTCGGTGGGCGGGGCGTGCTCGGAGCCGGCGAGCACGGTGAGGTGCGTCGAGTCGCTCTGCAGCGTGCTGCACTCGCCGCCGCCGCCGCCGCCGCCGCCCGCGCCGCCCCAGTTGCCGCACTGCGCCTTCTTCTGCAGCGCTTGCACGTACGACTGGAAAACAAATATACAGAGATGGTCACACGTAACTACTAAATGGCTGGGCCCCAAAGGCAAAAGAAATATAGGATGACAGAAAATTTGGACTAACGACAATGGAAGCAGCAGGAAGGGATTGGTTGCATGAAGCGCAAAAGGGTACCTCACTTCTGGAGAGGAGAGATGCTTTTTACCAAAATGGGGTCATATATTCTATATATAGGGTGTAAAGCCTTAAGGTCGTAATCTGACCCCGTAGATAGTATTCTCCACGAAAAAATCTACCACTGACGTCAGTATGTATTAAACACAAACCTATATGTACTAAGAACCGACCTCTGAAATGACGTCACCGTGCGTATTTCCCTTAGGGCGACCAAAACTGCAACACCGTCACTAACGTCACTAATAAGTACACACGTAGTAACATGTTCTAAGTACCGACCTGTGAAATGACGTCACCGTGCGCAGTCCTCACTTGGTACAGATAGCGGTACTTGCGCTGCTTCATCTCGGCGCGTTGTTCGCGTGTCACCGGCCTCGGTGGCTGAGCTTTCAGACGCCGCTTTTGGGCCCTTATACCTGAAAAGTTTTAAGTATATCAAACACATTGTATTGAATAAGCCTACCTAATATGTCTCTAAAATAGTAAGGATAATTAATTTCGTAGACACAGTAGAGCTAGATTTTTAGTCCAAATTTCGCCGTTCACGGCGCCCTCATACAAATTGTACTCATATGTAAAGCAAAATTTTAGATTATAAATATCCCACCTTCTTAATTATTTTAACAAGCCATCTCTTTCACACACTAACAACGCACTCATCGAGCTTTTCTAACCATCAGATGTCACATATTACATGTCAAATCTGATCTCAATATTTTAAATATAAAAGTTTATGGGACGTATGTTTGTTTCATATTCTTTCACTCAAAACCGGCTGGACCGATTTAATTGAAATTTGATATCTATATAGGTGATGCCCTTGATTAACACATTGGATACTTTGCACCCTGGTATTGTTCCGGGAACTGGTAGTTACGTAGGTATGTAGATAAAAGAGAACTTACTCTCTTCATGGTAGATCCCGGTGGCGGTGAGCGCGCACTGCGCAGTGAAGCCAACGATGGCGACAGTGGGCCAGGCGGCTAGTGTCAGCCACGAGATGGTACAAGGTGGTGGAATCACCGGCTCTAGTTTCGCGCGCTCCCAAAGCTGGAACACGTACAATTGATCTCTAGCATATTCTTATATGGAAATTATAATAGTCTTCAATATACCATCAGCCGTGGCCTGGCATATGCTTGGTTTTTAGTAGAAAACAATACATATTTCTACCCTAGCAAGGGTGTCAGATCTATGGAGGTGCCTTTCGTTGACATAGAAATTTGCCAAGTAGTACTAAAGTACCAAGTAGCTATACGCATAGGGGAGAAACTGAAACATTGCTTATTATAACAATCTTACGGGACCATCAGTGGGCGAGCTTGATTCCAACTTGCCTTTATTCGTTTTCATTGGAGTTGGATCTTAAAGTAAATGTCAATACGACGCGTGCAAAAGGAACTCACCCACTTCAACATGATCATTCGTTCAATAAAGTAATCCAGCGAAGTAGCAATTACCGCACCCCCATACACGCTGGTACCAAATATTGTCAACACTGTAAGAGACAAAATACATAAATCTATGTAAATCTTTATACTATATATAAGTAATGGACAAATTCATAACATTCGGAACAGATGTTGTTTTTAGGTACGAGAGAAATATAGACGATTTAATATGAAAATCGGCTTGAATAAGTGGAAATAGAGAAAAAAAATTGTATGGCATTTAGCGATTTGGCCTTGAATCTAGTTTCACTACTAATACATTATACATACTACTAATAGAGCAAAAAATAAAAGAACGTAATAAATTAAGTTTAGTATTGACAACATACATCCCCGGCAACATTCGAAAAAAAAATTCGAAACATTAAAAAAATGACGATTGATATAGGTTGTCAAATATTTATACGCGCGTTCAGGAGTTGGGGATCAATTATAAAGTAATTGTCATTATTTATCCGTTATAATACTACTATAATTCCCGTGCGAAGTCGGGACAGTATGCTAGTATGTACTATCATCAGAGGCAATCTTAAAAAGAATTTAAAGTCTTCGTTTCAGTTATTTTCACGTAACATTTATTTATTCAGAATAAATATTTAATAATGGAAGACTTGGGAAATTAAATTCGATTATCTGATTGATTTATTATTCCATATCATGCAATGCAATAAATTCCCAATAATATGAGCGAATACAATGAGTCAGTAATACTATGTAGAG
>JADANM010005835.1:4335542-4351709 GCA_026213755.1 Eurema hecabe
TTAAGAAAAAGAATAATTTTTGTTAACACCATTCAAAACACCATATTAAGTACTTTTAAATGTGGTGTTTTGACGTAAATGTATAGTACAAATATATAGTATATTTAGAGCATTTTACCCTTGATTGAAAACTCTTTAAATTGTTTCGTAAATTTTTTTACTCGAAACAGATTGTTTATAATAGGATCTAGATTTTTTATATTATAAAATTAAAATCAAGATGACCATTAATCATCGCATTATTATCTGTAATACAGATAAAAAAATCGTTAGACGTCACAGTCACACAACTACTCTCGACTCTCGGATCTCGAATCTCGATTAGTTAGTCGTACCCTGAATTCGATTTCTGATCAGTCCACTGTCCATAAGTTTGTACTTTGTGATAACAGTAAATATTATTTACATACGCCTGGTTGTTAAAACGGTTTGCGCGTCCCTATTCCATTTGGGAAAACAATGTTTTTTACTTGCGCATAATCTACAATGTTTTGGACAGTCATCCCCGAAATATAAATATCACAAACCTGCCACCGTGTAAACACTAAACAGTTCATCCGAAGTCTCGGCTCATAATCAAAATGAAAATTACAGTGACCACGCTGAACGACGACATCTTTGTCTTAGATGTTTCTGAAGATCTTGAACTTGAAAATTTTAAAGCATTTTGTGAAATTGAATCGGGTTTTCCATCAACAGACATCATTTTGAATTTCAATGGCAAACCCCTGCTCGACGATAACAAGTCACTGAAAGAACATGGTGTAAAAGATGGAGATGTCGTAGTTTTAATCCACATGGTGCAGTCCGCTTCCAATCTCAATACCAGCGATGCAAACCAAGGTAAAAAGAAAATTGAGCGATTTCACTACACGTATTTAGAACTGCATTGTCATGTACTTTTGTTGTCATACATGACATTGCATGTTCATATGTTGTCATTCGGCACGCAATAAATAAATTGCAGCTTATAAAAAATACGAAATTAAGAAAAAAAATGACATACTTGTCAAAAAGCTAATGTATTTTCGATAGATTTTTACCAAAAAAAATTATAAAAAATCTTTGCCCTCAGCACTCCCATCGGGTCTAGCTAATCTAGACTTCAGTAATATCCGAGTGCCTTCTGGAGCAAGCACCTCAATGGCTACACGAACCACTCCTGTGGAGGAAGATCCTCGTATTATCAGGGAAATGTTTCTGGCTAATCCTGATCAACTGGCTTTGCTTAAACAAAACAACCCTCGACTAGCGGATGCTTTACTCAGTGGGAATTTGGGTAAGTAATTTATAAGTAGGTTAAAATAAACTTAAGTGATTTAAGTTGCAAGCAAAGTATTTTTTAAAACATTCAATTTATTATTCACTTAAATGTTATTTAAGTGAATTAATGAATTAATAAATGCATTTACTACAAAAAAAGTATTACACATACTTGATATTGTACATTCAATATCACATAATTATTATACATTAACTATTTCCTATAGATACATTTGCTTCAGTACTTCGAGAACAAATATCGGCTAGGACTGAACGCCAACAGCAAAGGATAAGGTGACTATATATTAAATTTTGAATAGGAGTTCTAATTGTAACTTGGAAATTATTTTCCATTTATTTTTAATTGTGCATATTCTTGATAATTATGCTAAATGGCAGATGATGCGAAGTTTAATAAATTGTTGTTCTTGTTAGGATGATGAATTCAGACCCATTTGATACAGAAGCACAAAGAATGATAGCGGAGGAGATCAGGCAGAAAAACATAGAAGCAAATATGGAGGCAGCCATGGAATACAATCCAGAGACATTTGGCACAGTTGTTATGCTGTACATTAATTGTCATGTTAACGGGTATGACTATTCAGTATATAGTGTAACATCTCATATAAAAACAATGCAGGAACTGTGAATTTAATGTTGTTATAGAGAGTTGTTGTATATTGGAGAGGAGAAAAATAAACATAAAAAGTTTGTTTCAGACTTGTGTTAGTAGTTAATTGAACATAAAAAAGTTTATTTGTTTTATTCAGATCCCTAGAAATTTATTTATTTTTCTATATATTTTTGTCATTATTGAGAGTGGGTGTGATGCTATGAAAAGTATCATGGTATCACTGTATTGTAAATATGCTAAACCAAAGTTGAACCAAAGAGTTGGTCATGAAATCGAGTGTCCTTACATAGACTTTACACTATATTTATTATCACATTACTTAAAAATGGGCAATTTAATTCAAGTAAATGTATTTCTCTAAATGTTATTATATGTTTCTAGGTTTCCAGTTAAGGCATTTATTGACTCAGGGGCGCAAACCACAATTATGTCAGCTGCCTGTGCAGAAAGATGTAATATTATGCGTCTTGTCGACACAAGGTAACTGAGTGATTTTAGAGTGTTTTAGATGTGTCTAAATTAAATATAATTTTGACCTTGTGTTAAAGGCTTATAGGCTTATCTTTCTAACTTATTTATCTTGTTATATTGTTATTCTGATGATTGTTTCTGTTTAAACATAATATGTTATATGTAAAACGTTTTGTTCTATTAGATGGGCAGGCATAGCAAAAGGTGTCGGCGTGCAAAGAATCATAGGACGTATTCATATGGTGCAAATGAGAATTGAAAAAGACTTCCTAACTACATCATTTTCCGTTCTGGAAGAGCAACCTATGGATATGTTACTGGGCCTTGATATGCTTAAGAGACATCAGGTATTTGAATTTTTGTTTTTGCTTTTAATATCTTTAATATAAAGGCATGTGCACAATATTAAAAATTTCGAATTTTAATTGCATTTCGAGATTCTGAAAAAATATTTTTATATAGCAAAATAATTTATTATTAATTTCTTAAACATTGTGTGTGCTGTGTATTGTATGAACTGTGATGCCCTTTTACGTTTGTATTCTCTCTTTTTTTATTTAAAAAGAGATAATGTAAGAAGTATAAACATTCATTCGTCCATTGTCCTCGCAGTGTAACATAGACTTAAAGAGGAACGTGCTCCTCATCGGTACGACCGGTACTGAGACGCCCTTCCTACCCGAGTCCGAACTACCGGAGTGCGCTCGACTCTCCGGAGTCTCCGAAGACGAGATCGTCAACCAATCCGTGAGAGATCACGAAGAACGCCAAGTCAAAGAAGCACTCGAAAAATCAAGACAAGGTGGGAGAGGGAGAAAAAAATAACACGCTATTACATTCCATTTTCAAATTTCAAACCGATCCCATTTGACGTTTTAACATTGCCGCCATTTTGAAATTTCTATGCATGCATATCGGCGATTTTAAAATAAAAATCGTAAAATAGTACACTTACTTTTATTGAAGTTATTTAAGTTTACATTTTTTTTATGGTTTCGCGTTTAATAATTGCTTTTCTATTTAGCTGTATATAAATAATTTAATTATCCATGCGTGTAAATTTTGTAATTATTTCTTGAATTTAAAGCTTCTCTATCTCTCTATTTAATTATATAGAAAAAAGTTTAAAGTATTTTCAAATTATCAGATCCTAGATAGTTCCAGATTAGGTTTAGTCCTAAATTTAAGGGACATTGTTTATAACATTAGACTGCATTATACATTGCTTTCACAATAATAATTTCTCGACATCTTTCATACGTACTAAGTGCTTTTGACGGGGCCTCAAAATAGTCAAGTCAAGATAGTGTAGTGATAAAAATAACGGGTATGTCACATTCATTGGTGCTTGTAGTTATTTGTTTGTGTTTAGATAAATTGCTTATATTATTTGTATTATTGGTGTTATATCGTTGTAGGTAGGTGTAGATTGTGTTAGAATCCTTACAAAATTACAATTTATTAGCACCTTGTAGAAGGGCTCTTCAAATACATCTGTATCACCGAGTAGTGTCATTTTTTCCTAGTAATAAAATAATTGGTTATAAAATTTACTGTCCCAACAAGTCATTAAAGATACTGTTGTATGCCTATTCGAGGCAATTCCACCTTCATGAAATACGAGAATGCATAATTCATAGAGTATTTCACGCGTAATTACATTTATCAGCTAAGCTATTAGAAATTTTAGTTCGTGCTGCTTAATCATCTCTAATTAGACTTACACTACATAACACTGAGAAAATTCGTTTGCGAAAGCGATCATTTATTAACATACAAAAATAATCTACTATTGGATTTTATGATTTAGAACTATAACGTAAATTTAACTTACAATCCCTAGCTTAGAAAGTTGCTTTATATATAATTTCCTTATCTATCTATGTAGTATAAAATTTTACACAAACATGATCAATTCATTCCAGTACTGAACCAGCCAAATCCATACTTGTCGATACATGTACCGTAGCTTTAGTTGTACCGTAGTTAACTGGTCAGTCTTGTCGACAACTATGAACAGAAGCGAATAATTTTATCTATGTATTATACAGAAGCTGGAAACCAAAGTACTCGGTCCACATCCAGTGTACAATCGACGTCTAGTACCGGACAAAGTAACCAGAGACCTGGTAAATATGACTGCTGTCATACAACAATATTGCATTGAAATGCTCATTCTTTTATCATCTTCAGTCTTTGCTTTCCTAGCTGTTTTATACAACATACAACAACGCTTGCTTTCACGCTAAGTTTCTCGATAAAGTCTTGTCATTATTGTACATATAAGGTCGCAATCAAATTATACCATACATTTATAGTATCACATTTTTTTTATTGGTTGCCAGAGTTTAAAGTAACGCTTGGTTTCACGCTTAGTTTCTCGAAAATGTCTTATTATCATTGTATAAGGTCGCAGTCAAATTTTACCATACATTTACAATATCACTTTTTTTTGGTTGCCAGTGTTTAAAGTAGCGCTTGGTTTTTTCACGCTTAGTTTCTCGAAAATGTTTTATTATCATTATTGTATAAGGCCGCAATCAAATTTGACCATTCATTTACATTTTAATTGGTTGCCAGCGTTAAAAGTTTAAAGCTTCTATACTATTTGTAGGCCGAATACTTAACCAATTATTCATCTTAATATATTAATCCTTTTCCTGATCAACAACCTTTCTTTTATATTTATAATATGCCTATTATTTTATGTTCACTTATGTTGTTTTTGTCAGCAGTTATTATACATAATTAACCTTTGATGTTTTTATTTGACCTACAATGTGTTTTGTATAATATTTCATATTGTTTTATGTTCGTCCCAAGTACCGATAACAATGAAATAACTATACTACTTTTATATTCGTCGACACGTAGTATTAGTGTATTTGAGACAATTATTGCATTATTTTCAATCAATTTATTGATATCACTTTCATAATTACAAATTTTATGAATGGCTATGAAATGTTTAAATATCACTTATATTAATTATGAATGTCATTACTAGGTTTGGGTGACCCCAGTCGTACGATTCTTCCAACAGACAGATTTTCCGAGTCTGACGTTGAGGAAATTGTCAATCTTGGCTTTACTAGAGAACAGGTTAGATATATTTACACTATTATATTGTTAAAATACTCCAATTCTCTTCAGTATTGTATTTAATTATGTATTATGTAAGTTGGCTTTATTAATTACTAAAATTATAATCTTATTAACAAATGGTTTTTTTCTAATTGCCAAAGTTGAACTTGTATATCAAATAATATCATATTTATATAATACTTTCGAAAAATACTTATTTAACAAAACTACTTCATTATTATTAAATTCTTATTTTTTTCAGGCAATTGTTGAGCTTCGAAGATTTAATGGGGACAAGGCACAAGCAACTCTAGCGCTATTCGCGAAATCACTGAAATTTTGATACTGCGTCAACTACCGTCTACAAAGATCGTTGCACCTTGTACTGACGTAGGTGACTCATGAATTACTGATTTAAAAATTAAAAAAAAAGAAAATATATAAAATATTGACTATATTGATAAAGATCGCCTACTCTTAAATGTTTACAATTGGCGTAAAACACTAATATTAATTTTTTTTGGGGCTTCGCAACGTGTTTGTCTTTTTTTATTTCTTTCTTATAGAAATATATAACGTAATACTATAAATGACTGTCAACTGAACTGCCTTCACCTACTAACTCTGAATGTTACTTAAAATACTGTCTATGAGATAAATTACTTATTAAGCATATTTTTCTATTGTTAACAATAAGTTTCTATCAATTACGTGTAAACTTTTTGGCATACTTTAAACATGGGGTATAGTAAATGCAACATACAGTTTTTGATTAATATTCAGTTGCGTCTTGCAATTATATTTAATTTAAAGGACTTGAGAAGCAGCAACATATCCTTATATAGGTATTATTTTTACTTATAGCGTGTGGAACAATAAGTAGGTAGTGTATGTTTACAACTGATTCAGACTTATAAGAATTACGTACCATGATAATGGTAAATTATGATGTAAGCAGCAATTTTTTTTTTCGTTTCGATCAAATATTTTTTTTTATTTAAGTTGTGGTTTAGATATAAGGGAGTGGGTTTATGACGGAATATTAGGGATGATAGGCATATAGAGATTACGTGACGCAGTTTCGTGTTCTAAAGCATAATATGTTTATATATATGTTTGTTAACTTGTATTAGTTGTCTGAATGTCATGAGGAATTTCGAAGGTTCTTCTTTTGTCGCGACACAATGTTATGAGCACCAGAATACACTTCTGCTACAATGAGACGTCAAGGATTGCTCATGCAATTTGTTTTGATAGATGCTCTTTAACTTTTTGTTTTCTCTTATTTCTCGTATTGAGCACTTATTTTTGTATCGGGAGTGACGAACATACGTAACTGTTCTACAAACCAGCGACGGTTCACGTAAACTCAGTGAGAAGGTTGTTATATGAGTTAAAAATATAAATAATATATCCAATATCATATTATAATTTTCAACTATTATAATGACTTGCAAATCTCAATCAAGAATCAAGTCGATAAGTATGTAACTTTTCTTTTTCTTATAACTATATTCTATACAAATTGATTTTTGTAAATGTAACTAGACTAATTTATTACAGGAATAAAGCATTTCTATGTTATATAATAGTACGACGTCTTTATTCTGGTTGATTTTTTAGTTATAACCTAAGCCTTGTGAAGTAAAATTTGAAGTAAAACCAAAAACAGAATTTAGTTGGTTTATTAATTTGCCGAATTATGGTGTACGGGATTGTATGATTGTCTTAACTCATAAGCTAAAATAATACTTCCACAATGCAATAAAGAATTAAAAAATAAATTATGATTATTCATTCTACTTAAACCCTTTATCTTTTTAAAAAAATTTGCAATGCATGTCAAAAACTGCAATACCATCCGCAAGACCCGAAGGCAGTCACCACAGTACTTTTTACGCTTTGCTACGCGTGAGAGGGCTGATTCCACTACGTCTACCAGATTGTGGAATCAATCGTAATTCCGATGCATTACGACGTGTGGTGTCTCAAAAAGATAGTGTGCATCTCTTACCAAAGGCAGGCAACCAAACCCAGTGCCGTCAAGCTCCTCGAGTGTCTATGGGCGGCGATGACCACTTTCCATCAGGTAGCTCGTGTGCTTGTTTGTCCCTTATATTATAAAAAATAGCTTTAAGACGTAAAATTGTTAAGCAGTTCTCTTTCTACAGATGTTTTCGTCTCGAGGAACAAATTCCCAGAAATGCATTGTAAATCTATTAATACATTTTGGCAAACCTCGCCATTTTAATGTTTATTACATTAAAAAATAAACATTGGCTATTTGCCACAAAGGTCAAATAACGAAGGGTCAAAGACATTTTGACTTTAAAAATATTAGGCGTATATAAAAGTTTATAAAAGGTAAGAATATACTTGAACTTAATATCGTTATAATTCCTTTATTTCATAAAAACGTATAACAATCGTAACAATCATCTATTAAAAGTAATCGTTATTTGCGATACAAATTTTATGTTAGCCGACTATTAAAGTATTTACACTCATTAAAAATATCAAATCATCTTGACAAACTTTATATAAGTAATTAATTTTCGTGACAAGATAACACATTAATCAGAACATTTTTAATTTTAAAATACACAAAGCCCTCAATTTTGTGTTAGGAATTGTATGTGTTTATATACTTTTGTAGTCGACTTATTTATGATGTATGAAGTTCCGTCATTTTGTCATTACTATTTGGTACATATTATATCTAATAAGATATAGACACACATGTTTGGATACAACAAACGCTATTTTCTTATAGTCAGCATTGTATAAATAGCTTCTTAAAACTATTGTTTCTTAATGGAAATTATGGAAGTCAAATAAATACAAGTACAATAATAATTAATCATTACAGTAGGCAATATCTCATTAAAATACTTCTTAATAGCTACGTTTGACATAATATTTCAATTACATTAAGTTACCTATATCTTCTTTGAACGATCTAGTGTTTTTTTTTTTCAATATACAATTTTATTAACTATACAGATGTTTTGAAAGGAAACTGTATTTTTGCATTTAAAGATAAAACATCGCTTACTTAGAACACGTATTTTGTGCGACCGATAGACTATAGTAGAACTTATACACAATAAATGCATAAAAAAATTGTTGACACGAATTACGGTACTATTTTTCACGAAGATGTCTGATATTACTTATAATAGATAGCTAGTCTATTACCATTTATCCAATCCTACTTCATTACATAAACATTATTTTGGAAGTAGTCGTGAAGTAGGTACGTTATTTTTAAAATTAAACTACTAGATAGTACCTATAGAACTACAAATACACAGTATAAAGCTAATAAATGGCATGGCGTATATTTTTTTAATTATTATTTCCCACAATTATTTGAGAGTCCATTGAATACGTTAAAATAAACGATACCTACTCTTTTGTGACGTTTAATTACACTACCTGTCTTACTTTGGCCCTATGATTTATCGTAATGGTAGAAACCAAATAAACTAAACAACATCATCAGGTTCCGGTGCATGATTCACCAGTTTACTCGCCATCGTAGTTAAAATATCGGTCAATCGCGCAAATCGTTGGTTAGGAGTAGTCAGAGCACCTCGTTCTCCCCAAAGGAAATTTATATGAAATTCAGTTCGAAACAGTTCAAGTAAGGACGGGTCCAACGTTGACCCAAGGGAAGACATTTCCTGGACTACTGTTCTAGCATTTCTTTTAAACATGTCTACTTGGTCTGGATAATGCCGAGCGGCTTCCAGGTGGGCAGCTGTTGCGTTAAAATCAAATTCCAAATTGTTGAACAAACTGCCGGGGAACGTATCATCTGGTTGCAAAAGTGCTCCACCTTCACCATCTGAAATACGAAATATATGATATAATAATGCTATTCTTACATGATTAGCTTGCAATGGACGTTCAACAATTCTTACAAGTACATATCGTTATATTTTTCATACGTACCAAATAAATGAAAACACAAAATCGGTGGAATGACGTACGGCGTCGTTGTATTTGGAGGAAGTGGGTTAGTGCCTTCATTCATACTTTTGAAGCACGGTCTTAGTTTTGCTTCGAACATGAACGCATTGTCGGTGTAAACACGCCGAAGTATGTTCCAAGCATTATCAAGACATTCGACCTAAAAATTTTATCCAAGTATTTATTGACAGATATAAACTCTTTAAAGGTTATTACAGTACTATTGCTCACGATCAAAGACTTATGTTTTGACATAGTCCTGTATCGTAAATAAAAAAGGCATTTGAAAAATATTTTAATGATGTCAGCCACCTTATTGATTTTAAGGATTAAATGAGTGAAAATAATCTAATAATCTAACTCGTTAATGTACTTTATGCAATATGTTGCATAATATTGTATCCTTAATATTGTAACCTACCTGAGGCATACATAATCCAAACATAATAGATGAAAATCCATATAAATTTCCTAAAGCCGTTTTTGTTTCTATGGCTAAGAGGATCCAATCGTTAATGATGTCTGCCCTTTGCCGATCAGTCTGGCAAGTTAAAATAGTAACCGCTATAAGAAGACGAAACGTTTCCACCCTGAAATAAAACCGAAAACTAGAATCATTTGGTTAAATAATTCATAATATAAATAATCAAATGATGATTACCTTTCTATAATATCCAAACGTAGATTACGCCCTTGCGGCAAAAAACATAATTCTAGTCCTGAAGCTGTTTTATCCAGTCCTTCTATCTGGACAGACTCATCTAACAAAAAAAGTAAGTCAATTTTTGTCAAATGATTTGCTAAAATTCTTGGCCCTGAAGTTCGAAGAAGCAATTTAATAGTGTGCAATGTCTCTGATTCTAAGGGCTTATTAAGACTCGGTGGTATAATTTGCGATTGAAAGGTTTCTAAATTAATTCGTGATTCCACAGTGTAATCTAAATTTTCAGTTTGCAATAGTTTCGCTTCCGTCAACTCATAGTCGAACTGCTGTTTAATTGTTGGAGTTGATAAGTTGTAATCAGAATCCACTCGGGATTTGTTAGGATCGCTATGAGCCGAGCTCTGCGTGGAATCGCCGGAGCCATTACCAGAATCAGACCCAGATACATGATACAAACGCCTGTCATCCGCTTTAGGGCCATCATATCTTGCAGGCTTAGCCGGAGGACTCGTCGGAAGATTAGCATCCCAAGTATTCGAGTTAGAGCAAGATTCACTTGAGAATTTAATTAAATGTTTATTTGTCTGTATAACGCCATCAGCACTTGCACTCTTCCCATGATTTACGTGTTGATTCATATCTATAGGGGTTAGTGAGTGAGACCGTTGCTTTTTAAAAGGCACGCGCAGCTGCATTCCAGGTTTTGCCGCAAAATGACTGTACAAGCTATAGGGATTTCCATAATTACTTTCTCCTGCGGGAGATATTATTGGATTTGTTTCTTCGCCTGAGATGTATGTAGTTAGTGGCATCATTCTGTTTGCTGGGTATTGGATTCTTGCACCCGAAGCAGCCGATATGGGTTTTCCAGATCCAACATATGATGTTATCAGATCAGCAACTGTATCGTATGCTTCGTCTTCAAACTGATACTGATACCGTTCGTACACTGTTTCTGGGTGCACGACAATCTGTGATTAAAAATAAATTAAACTTATTAAAAGTGACTTACTAGTACTGCAAATGTAAACAGTAAGTATGATAAATAGGCCTTACTCGTTGAATGACAAAATGTAGATGCTGTCCATTAGATCGACAGCTCAATACATAGTTATCTGGTTGTGACGACGAGTCTCTTACGAGGAATTCGCGGTCTTGCTGCAACAAACTTTCAGCTGCCGTACGACTAAGAACTCCGTGGTACCAAGCATGGGATATTATTTGATCAGATGGCAGTGATAACTCCCACTCCAATAAGCCTGACGTAGACATTGCACTTGTATCCTAATAAAAAACTTAGAATTAGGTACCAAAATACTCACTCAATAAAGCACTTTTATTTAAATTGTATACTATACTTGTGTCTCAAAAATATAAGTATATTATATAATAATTCCTTGATATTATTTTAATTGATTTATTTATATAATATTCGCAAACATAATCGCAATACATAATATATTCGCGTAACTTACTGGTGCATATTTGTTTTTCTTATAAAATGTTCACTGTTTACACAAAATACATAATGTTTGCACAGCTCACTTATATAATATTATCAAATTCAGTGACTACTAGCCTTTAACAAAAAACTTAATATGAGAGAACTTACCATTTTGTAGCTTCACTATGCAATTTTCGATATTTTTGAGAGCATCACATTTAAAACGTTGACACCCCGGTAACTCGCGCAGGGGTGAGAATGGAGCATTGAAGGAAATCAATAAAAGCGCGTCGCCCCATTTTGTATGGTATGTTGGTATAACGGGGATATATCAGGGGATATTATAATAAAAGGCAAATTTGGACTGATAATTTTTAAATATAAATTAAAAATATAATACAACAGTGGCTTCGCTGAGTGACTTATTAAATCAACTTTATTTATTTCACCAATTCTTGTTGCTCTCTGCCACAAATTGCAGGATGAAACCCTCTAGAAAAAAAAGAAATTGTCTATGCTGAAGTGCAAAAGTGCACCATTCAATTAAAAAAAACAAATGTTACAAAACTGTCCGCCCCATTGAATGGTATGGATCTTGAGCATATTTTAAAGTAAGTAAAATTATTATTTTCACACACCCATAATATATCCTTCATGTATTTTCTCTTTATTTCAGTAGGTGCATTGCGTTGCATATTGCATAGCCCTGATGTTTATACTAATTTATACTATTTCGCAATAGGCGTTTTCTGTGTTCCATTGTCACTTCTACATACAATATCATTTAATTACGTATAGATTTATACATACACCGTTACAAAATGCATCATGCACTTCTGAATACCTCAGTTATAGATACTATTTTCATGTGTTTTTTAAAAATCACAGTAATATAAATAAATAAGTTTATTTTGCGACGTACTTAATAAATGATTACATGTTTAATAAACACATGCAAAATGCGATTGGTTGAACATTTTTCTGTACAGTATACCTACCATTTTTTCAAAGAAAGTTTAATCATTTGGGCGGGGTGCACTTAGACAAAGCAGCATGCAAATTTTATCTACGCTCTAGCTATTTACCTACAATAAATTATTACCACAATAATTATTATCGTAATAAAAATAGTTATCATCTATAATCAGAGCAACAATTGCAAAAGATCTTCGTTACGTTTTCAGTTGGCCGTCGACTCCCGAGGAAGAGAACTTCCTTAATGCTATCCTCGAGTCTTTGACCAAGTACAACGAAGATGGGACTCGCTATGTTGACGCCGATGCTGTGATAGCTGTTGTCCACCGAATTTGGGCTTGACAAGGACTCATTTAAAAACTAAAAATGCACCAAATGCCCTAACGTGGCTGCATCCCCGCTTCTTAAAATATGTTCGCAATCTTCTTCTTAGATATTAGATTGACTAACTGTTTAGTTTAGAAACTAAATTGTAATACTTAATATATTGCTATGTGACCACTCACCTTTTATTAAACCCTTGTCCGAATCGAATTCATTTAGTAAGTAAGTAATTTATAACGAAGTATACGGCTAGTAACAGTTCTACTTCCGTTATCCATTTTCGCAAATATCTACATTTTTATATTTCAAGCTTTGTATTAGGCTACAAAATTGGATTGTTAATAGCTACTGCTTAGGGAAGCTAGATTTTAAAATCCTCATAACCACGAATAATTCACAGTATACAACTTAAAAGCAGATATTTCGTGATGGGGACACGCTCACGTATCTGGTATCTTCACCAGGGGGATTATAATATTTGCTAGACTTCAACCTACTAAAACCCGATGGTGTTTCTGTAGGTACTACCATCTTCCTATTTTAAACGTTCTTGTACCCTTTGCGGACTATCAACCTGATATCTGATGGTGGTTATATAGAACAGTTACAATACTAAAGGTATTAGGTACACCTTCAGATGCATAGGTACGTTGCCGTACGATACGCAATGATGCGACGAGAATGTATGTCATTTTAAATTCATTAACATACTTACATTCGTAATTACCTACTTATTAGTTTTACAATTAGGTTTGTAAATATAATGTCATTTGTGATTAATAATATACCTATTTACTTCAAATAAAAAATACTATTATTAAATAACTTTTAATTTGATGTTCATTTTTATAATAATAAGTACCTATCTACATTTCATAATCGATCGTTTTGAAGTACGAACATGGTTTTTGTGATAGATTGGACCGGCTTGGCCATATTAAGTTAACGATTAAATTAACAGTGGAAAACGCAATAGGCACTCTTATATATTCTAAGTCTCGGTAATCCGAAAGTTTTAGGAAGATCTGTGTAATGTTTACACATTAAAACTTGTTATTTGCTGCTATACTTTTGTCCTTGTTATTATACTTGCATTATAATTGTACAAAATTTACAATAATGTAAAAATTGCAAAAAGGCCCTTATGTATGTATGTTTAGACAACAATGCTAGTTGAACACTAGTATACCTACACATTAAGCCCAGAACTAGAGGTTAATAACAATTTGTCCAAAAATCTACTAAGCATAATTTGGTAGCACCTACCTACTTAGACCTTTAAAGACAGTTGTACATTAAAGTCATTACAAAACACCGACAAATAAGGAAATACAACTCCGTGTTGAAAATTGTAAAATAAACATCCTTTCTTTATTCCTGCTAAGATAGTTAACTTTCAGTTTAGTCCGATTCTATAATGCGTGTTAACAGTATTCAAGCAATTGAAATTTTGGTTTTTATTCTAATTTACGACGTTTACAGCTATGAAAAAAGTAAGTTTTTAATTATTTTCATCTATGAATTACTAAATACTTGATTAATTTGTTATTATTATTTTTAGCTTTACGTAAAATTGTTCGTAATCAGTCTAAAATGATTCAAAGACCATTCAGTGACACGATGCAAGGGATTTATAATAATTATTCCCAATCTACTCATTTAAGAGATTTTTTAATGTTCCCTGGTTATACGCAAGTGAAAGGAGTAGTCCATAAAATGCAGAGGCCTAAAGTTTCAACGATATTATCTGCTGTTGAGACTGGTAAAAGTAAACCAATGTATTCTAAGATGAAGTTTAGTAAGCACGATTATAATAACGAACTCAGACTGGCAAGGGATACGTTTTATAATGCTTCCGATCCCATTTCAATGAGCAGAAGTAATGTTTTGTTTCCCGATTATGTTACTCCGTACACTACAAATATGAGTGCCTCGGGTGAAGTAATGTTTGAAGAAATTGGAACTATACCGTCACTAAGTTTTTTCCCACAAAGTGACAAATTTGAACCCAAACCGATTGCTGAAGAAACATTAATTGAGAGTAATAATTCACGTGCTTTGAACTTGAACAATGCACAAATCGGGAAAAATTTAAACAAATTTGATATAAATGCTAGCTTAGCCGTGACTGAGTTTGATATAGATGCAGAAAGAGCTGACTATCTTATCGAGACACCTGCTAACATTTATTCCAATCATAGTCATTATAAACCGGTTCAAATATACACATGTATGAAAACACAACAAGCAGAAACTGACATTGACGCCCAAGAAATGTTTTCAGAATTTGATATTGAGGCAAGTAAGAAAGATAACACAGTACACGTAGAATGGGATTAATGTTACTTTTTATAAACTAAATAATTATAAGTTTTGTCGCTTACATTTCAGCCACCGTGGATAGTAAAACGTAATTTTTGGAACAAAATTTATGATAATCGTTACGAATTTCTAATGAGAAATCCCAATTGGCCCCCTCTAAAAGTAAGTAATTATAATGACATAAATAATATAAAATAAGTACAATAGGAATAACCATGTTCTCTTTCTAGGTTATACTGATTCCTCGTACACATGTAGATACTATTTGGAAGAAATCATTTAATTTGTATCATAAGGAGATCGCGCACAAAATAATTACAAATGTGATAAAGAAATTACAATTTTATTCAAACCTTACGTTCACTTGGAATGAAGTTTCGCATTTAAGTCATTGGTGGAAATTTGCATCTCAGAAAAGACGGGTTGTTAGTATCGTATACATACATTTATTTACATCAGTATTTGATGTACTTTTAAATTAATCCTTGTTACAGATTCTTCGTCGATTGATCAGGGAAGGTAGATTAGAAATCACCACAGGAGGTTGGGTGGAAACAGATGAGGCGACTTCAAGTTTATTTGGCATATTACACCAATTTATAGAAGGTAGGTTGAAAAATTTACCGTTCGAGAAAATAACATTTGCCTATTAAAATGTGTTCAGATCAGCCGAAATAAGAATAAAAATATTTTATTTAAAATTACTTTAAACCCCTAACGGGTGAAAACTTCGAGTAACTTATATTTCATACATTCTTATCAGCGACTTTCTTATCAATTTTGCGTGTAATCGGTATGTTGATTCAGTTTCACATTCTTTCAGGGCATCAGTGGCTGCATCGCCACCTTAAATATAAACCAAAAGTAGCGTGGCTCACAAACAGTGTTGCCCACAGTCCGACGTTTGCTTATATTTTATCTGCTTCTGAAGTTTACAACCTGGTTATCACCAATATGCATTTTGCTTGGCAACAGTATTTTGCTGAATATCAATATAGCGATTTTATG
>JADANM010005835.1:4352468-4375847 GCA_026213755.1 Eurema hecabe
TACTTGGATTTTCATTAAATTTAAATGCACTACGTGGAAACACATCTAGCATATTTGAGAAATTATCGAACGTTAGAGAAATTGTTGCTCGGCTTCAAGATCGAAATGTTGTTAGTGGAACCATACCGGCAAGTATGGTGAAATATGTGCAGAATCAAATTTTGGCAGCTGCTAAAGATTGTTGGTTTATACAAGAATTTGCTGTTAGCCTACTTACTAGCAAACCAGAGAACACCGAAAAGTATCTCTTAAAATATGTCTACAGAAATGGAGAGTTTATATCTCCATTTAAATCAGTAGGGCCTGGTGATCATCTGTATGTATTTAACTCACTGAGCCATGAAAGAAGTGAACTTATAGAGCTTATTACTAGAAATCCCAACATAAGGGTGGTCGATCATAATAAAAAGGATGTCACGATACAAATAAATCCATTTTGGAAATACACTTCAGAAAATAACATGGTAGAATTTTCTAAACAGTTCTATAAAATAGTTTTTATTATTAACGTCCCGCCAATGACTATTGAACTGTTTAAAATAAAAGAGACGTATGATGTGACCTTGAGTGTTTCCACCGTGTTCTGTATGATGTGTGCTGAAGAAAGCAGTACTGGAAGTTCTTTACCATTCAATATCCAGCAAATACAAACTGGTGATATACAAATCGAAAATTACAAATTTCGTTTAATATTCGATGAACACACTGGATTTTTAAAAAGCGTTATTGAAAAGGAGACCTTTTATGAAAAGCAACTTATAATGAATTATGGAGCATTTAAAAGTTCAGATGTTAACTCTGGAATCTTCTTATTTAATGCCAATACTACGAATCCATTATTTAATATATTTAAGAAATCGATAAATGCCAACAAAAACAAAATTATCTTAATTATATCGGGAAATATAGCTACTGATTTTATATCTATTCATGGTAGACTGTTACAATATACAGTACAAATTTATAACATTATAAATAGTCCTTTATCGAATGTGATACGAAGTGAAAGTAAAGTGGATTACGAAGCTTCTCCGAAGAACAGAGAAATTGAATTGTTTTTGTCTATTCAAACGGACATAAGCAATGGAAATTCACCAGAGATCTTTATAGATAACAATGGATTTCAATATACGCCGCGAACAATAAACATAAGTAGAAAAGTAGAATCAAATATGTACGCAATGACGAGCATGGCCTACATACAGGATGATAAAAAGAGACTAACCGTCATTACAGACCATGCCGCAGGTGTGACCGCGTTACAAGAAGGACAAATTGTTCTCATGTTAGATAGAAGAGTTTTATACAAAGATGGCCGTGGTATAGATGAAGGTCTAGCCGACAGCAGCTCCACGTACCATATTCATTACATTTTATTAGAAAACGTTCTTAACGTCGATGATGTGAATGACAAATCATCATCAAAACCAATTATTTCAATGCCAAGTATTTTAGCCATTCATATAGCTAGTACTCTCAATTATCCATTGGATCTCTTTTTCATTGATCGAAACTTGTCTGATTTATGTTATTACGCATTTTTACCATTAATACAGAGTTCCTTTCCTTGCGATATCATCATCGTAAATTTTAGAGTTCTGTCTAAAAAGTTATCAACGGACAAAAACGTGTCCAACACTGCACTTTTGACTTTACACCGCCAAAGTTATTCCTGCCAAATTGCCTACTCCGACCTATTTTACTGTAACTCGGATGTAAACTTTAGCATACAAAAAATAATTCAACATGTTCAAGAAGTGTATCAAACTAATTTAGTTGGAACTAGCGATGGTACTCCAGTTTCAAACATCAATCTTATTAATTTTCCTGCCATGGAGTTGCAGACATTAAGGATACATTATTAAAAGTGGACTATAATTACGTCCTATCTTTTGATTAATTTTAAATAAGATTCTTTGATATACATTTAAGAAATAAAACAAATATTTTTGTTCCTTTATCCTTTTTAATCTTGCGAGGTTATTCAGTATCAGTTTTTTGTCAAGGTGTACTTTTTTTAAATGAGAAGAACTTAAAAGTCGGTATATTTGTTATTTTTTCACAAAATCTACTGAAAGGATTTAGTTGCCCATTTTCACGCAGAATAGATGTTTTTTCTTCACTGTGGGCAATCCTATTAACCCTTCTGCGACCCCCTTGAGGGCGGAGGAGGTCTTTAAGTCGGACTCGCATAAAATGCAACCATGCCGAAACCCACCACTTATCCTCCATATATTAAGTCCAAAAATAAGACATAGAATTGTATTTGTTAATTATTTCCATAAAAAACATCCTATCCCAGGAGATATACACTAAATGTTTAAGTGACTGAGCTCCATCGATCAACAATTATTATAGGTCAGAATATGCCAGATTATTATTTATTACATTAAAAAGGTTTAAAATACATAACTTTCCAAAATGTTTTCAATTTTAATTATTATTAGATAAGAAAACAAAAAACTTGATACTGGCAATAATCGAACATTAGCCATAAACAAAAAATAAACTGTTCTCTTTGGTTATTATTACTGAACTTTGAAGTCTGAAGTTCGTAATCAATGTCTTTATTTCGATAGAATGAGCTCAATATTTGTCAAATACCTACATTCGAAGTTTCCCCAATTTAAATATAATATAGTGGTTTATTGTACACAAGTTACGCTTCGTTAGGTGTGTTAGAATAAGATTGTATTTTTAACAATATTTTATCTCTGACCTACTTTTATAATAAGTAACGTAATGACATGGTAAACACTGAATGAGTTAAGTAACTTTACCAGTACCTACTCATTCCCTTGTAACAAAAGCAAGGAATGGACGACGTGTAACATATTTTCGAACAAATCACAGAGAATAAAAGCTTTAATAATGTTTTATAAAGAAATATTTATCGTGAATGTTGTATATTTTTGTTATTAGAGTAAATAGTAGTGCAGTTTATAGTTTTGGAAATTGTTATTATAAATGAGTATACAGTTGGTTTTCTTCCATTAATTAAATAAATAAAATCATGGGTCTTTTTATATCGAAAATTTGGAGTTTATTTGGTAATGAAGGTGAGTAGCAACAATTTTATTTAAAATTATTGATAAGGTATCTAGACATGTTAATGGTGTTTAAGGACATAAGTATAAAGGAATTTGTTTTCATAGTTTAAAATGTAATCTTATCTACTGTGATCACATGTTATTTTTCCTACAAGTGTTTTGGTATAAATTTACAGAGCATAAGTTAGTATTATTTGGTCTTGATAATGCTGGTAAAACAACAATTCTTTATCAACTCCTGCTCGGTGAAGCTGTTCATACAAGACCCACCATTGGATCAAATGTTGAGGAGGTAGTGTGGAAAAATCTGCGTTTTGTGATGTGGGACCTTGGAGGGCAGCAAAGCTTGCGCTCTGCATGGAATACATATTATACAAACAGTGAGGTAATTCTTGTATATTTTAGAAAGTGTAATACATACATATAACCTTGCTTACTTTTTGTGTGTGTGCTCATAATTCAGATATAATTTTCTCTAAAACACTGTATATAATGAAGTAGATGTTCATATATTTGTTTCTCAGTAAATATTAAGTTGTCATTTATTCAGATTATACAATAGTTGATTGATTGTTATGCCAGCACTTGCGAATTATATAAAGAAATGGCTATGCAAACTAGAAATACCACTAACTTTCTGTAATTTAGTGTTTACATGTAAGATTTCTTTTACAGTGTGTTATTTTGGTCATAGATTCAACTGATCGTCAAAGATTAAGTATAAGCCGGGATGAACTTCATCAAATGTTGACACATGAAGAGCTTAGTAAAGCATGTCTTCTTGTATTTGCTAACAAACAGGTATATGTTTCTAAATGTAATAACATTGACATACACTTATGTTTAATATAGTAAATGTAAACAAATTTTGCATTAGTTGTACAAATAAACAGTTCAATAAAATCAAATGAAAACTTAACAAAAATTAAAGTAGTGTAGAATTGACCTGAATATTCTACATAGTGTATTGTACTGGCTGTTTATTATTACTATTTGTATCCCATGTTTTAAAGTATAAGAAAATAGAGCTATAAATCCGTTCCTAGACGTATTATCCACTATTTCACATTCTAAAATGCCTTCTGGATTTTGTTATCTAAACCTTCTGTATGAAATATGTGTAAGGGATGATCCCTTCTGTATGTATAAGGGATAAACCTTACCGCTAGACTGAATTGACACCGGTATATAGAAAGGGCATTTCGTCAAACATGCTATAGCATTTTGTTTAAGTGGAAGTGATTTTTCTGTAAATGGGAATTAAGTGTTAGTCTCTTACTGTAGAGTAGGTTGCTTACCATGAGCCAAAGTACTGCTCTGTGTAATTTTATTAACTATCTATATATTCAATTATGTGTATGATTTAGGATGTAAAAGGATCAATGACAGCAGCTGAGATATCTGACCAATTGGACCTGACTTCTATCAAACATCACCCTTGGCACATACAGGCTTGCTGTGCCCTTACCGGCGAAGGGTAAAGATATTTTTTTAATATTTTATATATGAGATAGGGGAGCCTCTAACGCAAAGTAAAAAAACTTAAGAATTTTAAACTAGATGAATATTGAATATTCCTTTTTTGTGGATTTTGTAATTTTACCTATTTCATTAAACCTCCAAGTCTTAAAGTGAGGGAAGTAATTAATCATGCATATATAATTCAATATTTGATTAAAACTTGTTTCCTTCTAGTTTACATCTGGGCCTCGAGTGGATAGCGAGTAGAATAAAGAAGAAATGACGAATATGTTTGATATTGTAATAGATAATATTTTAATAAATGAACTTCAAAAGAATCATTGTTTAATTCATAAACCCTTACAAATGGAATGAATAATAATACAATTTTAGTATATTTGTCAGTTTTATTTATCTACTTGATTTGTGAACATTGTACATGAATTAACTTAAACTATGTGCTAATTAATACAACCAAGCCTAGACAAGTTACACTTAATAAAATAAAGAAGAATAAATACCTAAGATTGTATAAAACATTTTTACAATATTAAATTATTCAAAATCGATATATTTGATAGTATCACATATTATGCATGAAAAAATTCAAAACTAAATGAATATTTGGTTTAATGGCAAAGTCAATGTTAATAACCGCTAAAAAGTATCATATTCGACTCGAAAATATTTGTACTTTATTTTTAAAGAAACATACATGATTACATTATTCAAAAATATAAATTATATACAGTTACGAGAAGTGTACAATGTATAGTATTCCTATGTTACATTAGACAATTAGTTCGATTTGTTTATATTGGAACACAAATGTTGATTATTATATCATCTACCACATCAAATATCTAATATTAGTTTATTATTCCTGATGACTGTTAAATTGTATTATATCAGTAAATCACCAATAAATATTTGAATACCGGAATGTAGGTTGTAAATTGTAATCATAGGAGTGCATAAAAGTAAAATGTACATCATAATTAAAAATAATAACAAAATCAGGATTGTAACACCGTCACTAGTCAAATAAAAACTAAATATATTAAATAAATCAGAGATTTCAATATCACAACTGAAATAAGTTCATAAACGAGATCCTCAGTATCCTACCTATATTATTTAAATACAAAACTGTCACTTATTGATATTAACTAGAATAAATACGTCAAAAACGTTGCTGATAATTTAAATTGTCACTGCAATTGTAATAGCGTCTTATTGAAAGCTTATATCCATGCGTCAAAAGTTAAATATTATAACTGTAAATAAATTATATAAAGATTTCGAATCTTTTTATAAAGTTACATTATTTGGTCCTGAGGTAGATTTAATAAAGATGTCACGTTTATTTAAACACACAAAAATGGTGACTGAACATTTCCTAATTAAACAACTAAATGCATGGGATTTATTGTATGCTATTATGATTTATATTATGCGTTTATTCTAAGCTATACATCATCAATGCTTTTAATTGTAAAGCGCTTAGTTTTTTTAGCAACCATGTGTGTTAAATGTGTACGATCGCATATTCTTTAAAATAATATAATAATATACTTAAACTTATAAAATAACTTTCTTAAAACAAATTTAGTATCAGAGCTTATCCTAACTGAATAGATTTATAAGTCTTTCTAAATGTAAGTCATCGATGACAACAAATGGGTCATTATTAATTTTTTCCTATACATGGCAAAACGTCAATAAATATTTATACTTAATTATAGTCTTTAGAACCGAACTCGGTACGTTTTTACCTCCATTGGTTCTATTGTGATATTAGCTACACTACTAAGATTCCTTAAAGTTTTAAGTCCAGTTAAACTAACTGCTGCTAAATTGTTAACAACAAGTCCATTAAATCTGGTATCGGTCGTAAACCGAGCGTCTGTTTTGGGATGGGGATTGCCTACGTCACAGCTGAACCCTGGCCTATGTAGCACCATGAAACAGGAATTACTGGGGAACTGTTCTAAAACTTCGTCGGTTATCGTTCGCAACGATACAACGTGAACTCCACTTGGGAACTTATTTAGAAAACCTTGATGTTGTTTCACCTCGATATCACCGACTTCACTGGTATCTACTATATACGCGTTCACTGGATAATTCAGAGTTCTACTCAAATAATCGGCAGTTTGAGAGGGTAGCTCGTAGAGGGGAGATTTCTGACCCATATTAAATGTCCTTTCATTGAATGGACTTGTTTCGTCGTGTGTTTCTCGTTTAGATCTCTCACCATTTATAGGTTCTAGAAGCAACCAATTGGAGAAAACTGTGGGTTTGTTGTCTACGACGCCTTCACCAATTCCTCTAAAATCATCATAGAGGGTTCTGCGATCCATCATCACTTCGAGGCGGCCTGGCTCGAAGGCCGAAGCGCCCTGAGCATGGTTAGTTATAAGAGTCAGTCGCGTGTCATCGTCCTGTATCCAGGCCATTGTTGTAATTGGGTAGTAATTTGCTTCAATACCCAGTTTATCGACTTTCACTCTTCGTTGGTACTGAAAACCGTTCTGGTCCGTATAAAACTCGGGAACATCGCCGTTTAGTAAATTAGTTTGAATTCGCATGTACAATTCGGTATCTCTATTTTTAGGTGGACTCTCGTAGTCTACTATATTTTCTATGAAAATACCATGTGAGAGTGCTGGGTCATCCACATTATAAATTCTAAGCGTGTGTACTAGAAACGGTAAATACATAGTAGTGATTTCAGTCGATATAGGCCCAGAAACTATGACGACATTTTCATCTTGCATTACTTTCGTGTAAGGGTTTAATACATCTTTTTCTGGAGGGTCGTAATCGGGCATGAACAAGTATGCACCGGAATGCCTCTGTGCACTTTGGTACGCTCCAAACTGAATATCCACAATATTCTTTTTCCTTATATCTTTTCGGTACACTTGTCTCAAGAACCCAGTGTTTCGATCTATCAGTAGTTTCATGACTTCATTTTCTAATTGAATATTTCCAGGCATCATCTTTTTAATCAAAAAATTATTTGGTTTTTCTGAGTCGGACTTCTGTTCAGTGCAATTGTTGCAAAATACTATACTGTGGTGCGATTGGTTTGTGTATTCTTCTAGATTATAGGTAATAGCACTAAAGCCATCTAAGGTGGCGACGAAGAGTATATCAAAATTGACGTTACTAATTATAAACTTTCCGTTATCCTGAATGTCAATATTTGGAGTAATTTGGTGTTGCACGTACTTTTGATTGTGAGTGTCATAAACTCGAACATTAGTTGTATTCGACCTCAAATTTATTACTTCAGTTCTCTTTTCTGCTAAAGGATTAAAAAGTATAACTTTCTTTTTATCAATGATCGACACTTGCAATTTTCGCGGTTGTTTTCCATATGTTTCCCATTCCATTTCACTTTGAAGAACACTCTGACTATGTAATTTACTGTCCGGAATCATCAAGGTAGTGAGAGCTGCTTCCTGCAATCGGATGCAGTGATAGAGGCTAGTAAATAATTTCGTCCCGTAATCGTACATTACGCTGGCCTTAGAAGTACCAGTGATCGCATCGTGATGCTGGAAAAGGCCTAAGTTCCGCCGAGCTGTGATCAACTGCTCGTAATACTTTTCAAGTTTACGTTCTGATGACTCAAACATATGCTTGTTCGATTGTCTCAGAAAATTCGACACGAGCGTAAATAGAATCTCTGCTGTTCTAAGATGGTGCTCGAATTGTCGGGCGACTATTTTAATGTAGGGCCTAGTTGTGTAATATCCAGACCAGTAAGCGGGTTTTCCCTCGCTAAATATATCGGAGTAGACGAAGAAATCTCCCCGTAGCGTAGGTATACTGCCGTGTCGTTGTTTGACAGCATTGAAGTAGTCGATAGGTGTTCCGAATGAAACCTCGGCGTCGAACAATTCCTTATGTTTATTGATGTAATTAAACATTTTCATATAGTTCACATATTGGGCATCGAATTCAATGCTATAATCATATCTAAAGTCATCTCCGAGAGGAACGAGGACAACATTGTGCGTCGTGAGTGATCCGATGCGGTCGTACTCTTCCATTAAAGTTTTTGACTTGCTGTGTAGATTTTGTTCAGTGATGTCCTCATGTTTCGCAGTATATTCTGAATATTCACCGGGGATTTTCCTAAAATCGAAACTGAGACAAATAGCCGGGTGCGGGCCACATGTGCTCTTGATGGAATATATATCGAATGGTTGATTGTGAATAACGAGGCCGGGCTTGTTCGACGAGAACCCCGGCAACCAATAGAATTCTTCAATTTGTTTCTGCGCGAACCATTGCTTCCAAGCGTAGTGTATTCTTTGTATTATCGCTCCTTCTAAACCGCTTTTATCAAGTAGATAGGGAACAGTAGCTCCGTGGCCGAAAGGATCGATAGACCATCCAATTTTAGGAGTTACACCTAAATTAGCTTTCACCCAAACGTGACCTGAAAAATTAATAACAGTTAAATTTAAAATCAATGTATATATATATATATATATATATATTTTTTTTATAGAACTAGTAATTTTATGTTTACCTTCAATGAATTGATCGATGAGTGAATAGATGTGAGTACAGGCTTCGTCAGGCATGACCCAGCCTCCTGTCGTAATTTCAAGTCTTCCTTCTTTTACCAGTTTCTTGAGAGCCTGCAGAGAGTTATTATCCACTTATATAAAATCATTAAGTAGAAGCATTTTGTTATGTTTTATATAACTATTAATGTAGTTTTTTCGTACATACAAGTACAAAAGTCTTCAACATTACCTTTTGCTTCACAGGATGCGAACGCTCCCACCACGCATTCAGAAAAGATATCTCTGTCCAAATAAACGTCATATTGGGATATTGGTTTAGTTTCGTAACGATATTGTTGATAATATTTTTCGTCTTCGTCTCAAAGTATTGCTCGAAAGTCTTTAACCAGCCTGGATCGTTATGTGAATGCGGTACCACAATTACCTGTAATTGATTCCATAATTACGGCCTTGAACGTATACAGTGAACAAAACAAATAATAAACTGGTGTATTCGGTTTAGAAACGATTTCAATGTTGCTAATTTGCGTATTTGAGTAACTTATTAGCACAATAAATAATCAGAAAATTAAGTTTGTAGAGGCAGACAAAATGCAGATAGAAATTTTCAAAAGGCATCAATCGTTAACACTTGTAGGTAATGTTCGTCGGATTACCGGCGATGTAACTTTATTGGATAAACGTGAGTAGTGGCTGCAGAGTGTACAGATATGCTCGATCGGAGAGCATCAGTAATTCAATTGTCCTTTATCACAACACCTCCGCTATCGACACGAGCTTTAACGTGTTCACGGGATTTCCTGCAATTTGCCCACCCTACCTACTAACTGCTAATTCTACGGAGTTATATTTTGCTGCTATTTAGATGTTGCTACGTGCAAATTTTCCTTAGCAAATCTGCGAAAATAACTTTTATGTTGAGTTGGTCATACCGTTCGAATATTTACAAATAAAAAAATATTTCAATTAATTCTGCTAATACTTGTTAAATTAATATTAAGTAAATTATACTCGTGAAGAACTAGAAAAAATTATTACGAGAGATTAATACATTTTAAAGTATTAGAGATATCAAAACTTGTTACCTTCAGCTTCGGGCGGCGGCTGTCGTTTTTGATTTTCTCATATCGCTCCTCAAAGGTTCGATCCCAGAATTCCTTAGTGCGCAACCAGTTCGGCTGGAATATTACAAAGAGGTTTTTGATAATGCAATTTTGTTACTTAAAATTCTTTACTAATGGCTATCTTGTACCAACGAAAATTACCTTAAATAATATAAATGTAATGTGAAATTTCGAGTAGTCTGTTTATTTCTACTGTATGTTAGATTTTAAATATATTTTCATCTTGCTTTATTTTAATTTAAAACCTATTTCAAACAGATTATTTATGAATCTGGGATAAACAATGATTTTGTAAGTGACACTTAACAAAACAATTAAATTTAATAAATTTTGTTTATTTCTTCAGAATGCATTTACAATTTCGATTAAATTAAACCAGTTCGATTTGCGATCAATTTTCCAATAAACGGGACATCTGCTAATCTTGGTATGTATTATTTGCGTAGTTCAATAACTCTCAAATCGAATTTCCAATCAAAACCTTCCACACGGCTAGCCGGAGAAAATTTCATTGCATATGGGACGCCAGGCCTTCAACAACAAAATACTTTATTTTTGACCGACTGCCTACTAGCAGGGAAAAATTTATTCAAGATTTCGAAGAAGAATTTCTCATAATACTGCTCCTATTAATAAGCCTTTAGCCAATAAGCCTTCTATATTGTAAACCACATAACTAATATGCATACTATAAATTAGAAGCATTAATGAGAGAGCTTGTTTATTACTGATACATACAAGTCCTTAATTATGTATATGCGCTCAGCATGTCGTGTTCGAGCGATCAGTTAGCTGCATGAAATATCCAATCGATCAGAACGTAATGATGTATCGCCTTTAGTCCTTTTGTCTAAACGTAAAGCGAGGCTATTCTATTGGACATTTTGACAACGAACTGAAATTTCCTAGTGACTTGGCGAGTTTGCTTGCTTCGGACATGTAGGACAACAAATTTAATCACATGCGATGCACCGAGCTCCCCAAAATCAATTTATCGGTCTTTTTATACAGCGTACATGTATCGGCATACTTTTGTATACAACGGTTGTTAAGTTTGTATACCTAATATAGATAAAATTTGAGGCTATTATGGAGGATAATATTAGATTTCTATAAAGGAAAAAGGGATTCGCCTATTTTAGGCGAGTTTTATTTATATGAATAACAATAAAATATCTTCACTGTAAGAACAGATTGTATGAGTTCGGATTTTTATCTTTTTCAAAACATTAACTTGTATTTTAAGATTTCATCTTTCACGTATATATAAAGGTTTTCTTTATTAGAATTACCAAGTTGGAACCGATGGTAACTTCGTGTGGATTTAGGAGCACTGTCCGCATATATCATCAGAGAATACCGGTATTTTCCAGCGAGAACCCCAAAAATCTAGTTTATTGACCTATATTGTAATTGTTACGTTAACCGCTTTCGAAAAGCAAAGATGTATGGTTCTTTCGCTGTTAATTAGTTCGCTTGTTGAACGAGACCGAGGCTTCCGTATATCGAATTATGTAACAGAAAAAAAGATACTCATCCGCTATTGTTAGTCGTTAGATATGTAACTGCATTAACTGATTCTCGTAGCCTACTTAGAAACCAGACAAACGCTATTTAATATTTATATACAATATTAATAATAAAAAGGCTTTTTTTTTGTAATAAACGTATTGACATATTTTTTAAAATCTATGAAAGCCAATGAAATGTTTTTAAAACCATTGTTTACGGAAAATCAGCGGTGAATGATTCCATTGTTTCATAAATAAATAATATCCTGCCGTGCTCGGCACGAATACCGAGACTAAAGCAATTATATTCATGTAAATATTAAATTTATCAGCAAATTTTACAATGCATAAATTTATTTTATAACTAAACATTTACATACCGTTATAGAAAATGTATTTATAGGCGACTAATGAGGGCAGTATATGCCTATTGTTGGACCGACAACCAACACCTATTTCTAGCATAAAAATCCGTCGCAAAAAAAGATTAACCATTTCATTTCAAACTCGAGCGCGCTCTGTTATTCTAGTCCGCTCTTCTCACCAAAAAGCGTCTTAGCAAATGGAAAAATACGAGTGAATGAAATTTTAATCGTAGTTTTCGCTTTGTTTGACGTCAAGTTTAATACAAGCTTACACGCGGCTGAGGTCTTCTTGTATACTATGTCAAGTGCGTATTCCACGTTTGTATACGAACAAACATTCGCGTTAATTTCGTTACTTAACGAGAATTTCTTTTCTGCCATTCGAGTCCGGCCTCGCTGTTGGCACTAATTAATGTCACCGGCGCTTCGTTGCACTTACCTAGTTGTTTATTTTTATAAGATTATCTCATTGTAGCATCGCTTAAAACAATTGTTTTATTTTAAAATTTAGTATCTACGTTTATGTTCTTGAAAATGTAAAAATATTCAAGGTACAAATGAATTAAACGTCTTTTTATGACTAAAAGATTATGTACAAGAGTGACATGAGATGGATTTTTACTTGCCTATAGAAAGTGGACGAAGGTATAAATTTTACCTGAAACTCGAATGATGGAAAAATGGAGACCGTATCAATGTCTGCTTCACTGGACCGCACCACTGGACACTGCTCTAGCTATAACATAATAATATATCATACATTTAACACCATTTTATCCTTGATTTTTTTAAGCTATATAACTATTATATGGAATATATCAAATAAACTTGATTTACGTCTATAGAATTACAAAAAGAGATAAACCATTTGTTACGTACTTAACACACATTAAATTTTTTTCGTAAAGGTTCTGAGTATTGTGAACATAAGTAGGAAGTAAAGTACCAACAACGAACACATCCTATTTACGGTCTAATTGTAATATCATTTCCTTGAAGTATCTCATAATTAGTGAACATTAATCAGCAAAGCGGAGGTAACAGGATGTTAGCAAAGTTGATTAATGTAGGCGACTCCGAATAATTACTAATTAGCTATTAGCTAGCTCTTACGAGCGACGATCTACTTACTTTAACATTCTGTGACTCCCGGGTGTGTTTTACTGAGACGGCACCGTCGTTGTTTACCGAATTACCTGAAAGCAACAGCATTCATTGAAGACATATCAAAAGCTTCATTTCATTTAATTAATTTATTCATAATGAATCTGTGTCAACTTTGATTTTACGACGGTAAAATACGTTGCCAAACTGGCAGTAGTTTGAACAAGTGACTTATGTACTAGACATTGTGGACGTAACAAAAAATACATAATGTAGTACTTTACCTTAACGCCACGTGACACTTAATTAGCTTAAAATAAAAGACTCTTTCTAGATCTTATAATAGTATACGAGCCTCTTTTTTAATACAAGCAACATACAAAGCAGTTGCAACGAAAAATAATTTTAAAGATCATTTGCATAGGTTTATAATGATATGGTCATATTACTATAGTATTAAATTGTAGTGGTTTTAATAACAATAATATTGACAAAACTAATAAATAATTCATAAGACTAGGAATGACGATCATAATAATTATTAACTACAACATTAAAATTACGATATTACACTAAATTTCTAATTAGAATCATCCTCGTTCGATTTTCTAATAATAATTTCTAACCGTAAGCGTTGCAGTTATGAAATTTCGCTTCGATGACGACTGAAACCATCCATTAATATCCATTGTACCTATATACTAAATTTTAGTTTGCGCATACCGAATACTACAAAATACCCGCATCGGAACCGCTCATGTGTTTATCAGCACATTAATGTCTACTTTATATTGGATACGTATCAGCGGGAAAGCTTTGTCGTATGAGTTCACCGGCGAGTTTAAATTTAATGGTGCTGCTAATTGTAATCACAGGTACGTGATGTGGTTAATCACTTATTGTACAGGCAGCTTTTACTATTCCTTAACTATAGGTAGATACAACAAAGTTCTGGTTGAACTGATTTTTAAAATTTTAAAGCGTTACCTTACATCTTTAATGTTCATTTTAGATTGCCTTTAATTATGTTTATAAATCCTTAATCAAAAAACAAAAAACTATGTAAATAAATTTGAACACAGAGAATGTCAATACATTGTTCTAGGTATAGTTTTGTTAAGGACAAAGAAGTCTCGGCCAGGAGGCGCAGTTCTTCGACCTTTTCGTAAATAATAGATTTTAAGAATTTTACATCAACGGTACAGCTAAAAATAGTTGCATGGATTTCTAGTTTACAGTACGGAGATAGCCTGGCGAAATGTGACTACAAAACGTTAAAAAAATGAAATAGAGCGCGGTTTTGCGATGTATTTAGCGCCGCTTCTCGTAAATCTCTGTCACTATGTACGTTTCGGACGCAGTTAAAAAAATATCCTGCAGCGAACTTCGGCGTACAGTTCAGCAATCCAGACCGCCTTCTACATTCTGGTTCGTTATCAACGACAAACTGAGAACTCATATTCATCTCATATACCTTATGCTAATTGTCTAGATTCGTTTTCCATGATTTAATTATTACGTTGATTGTCTTACTAGTAATAATAAAATATAACCTAAAATATAATGTTATTAGGTAATATTGTTATTTAGTGTTTGACTTGTCTTTCTCAATTAACCTTGGCACCGTGTGTATTTTCAAATAAACTGACTTCAAACTAAAAAGCAAATCATAAATTTGTTTCGCACAAGACGAACCCTCCACCAAATCACAAAGTAAAAATTCAAAAGTTTTCTCATTTTACTAGTAATATTTGACAATCACGTTACATAGAGATGGATAACTATATTGTGGACACATGTTCTTTATTTTATTTTCAACAGTAGAGGTAATATATAAAGGAAAAAATATTAATTAAAATTGAGACTTCAAAAGCATTGATCGAGAAGGATTTTGTTTTTCGTTTACATTTATTTTTAAGTCCAAAAAAAACGAACTGGTGAAATTAATAATTGAAATGCGTTTTAACAAAAAAACTTTTCAAATTAATTATTGATGTAGTCAGTTATTATTTCACATTTTTTAAAAATATAGTAAGATATAAATACTAAGTTAAGATTTTTATTAATTTGCTTATGATAAAAGGTCGTCCCCCAAATCATTTCCATTTACTAATGAAATTACAAAAAGCTAACATGTTCCAAATCACACTTTTATCATCAATTTGTATATTTAGTAATATAACTACTAGATACATTAGGGAATTTAAAAAATATGAAAAGAAAATTCAAAATCACTTTTTATTTTATAAAGAAAAACTTGGTACTTAACATGATCTCATTAGAAATTAGAACATTTTCAAGTGGAAAATGGTATTTTAATATTGTTAATGAAATTGGCAGATTTAAAGAAAATAGTTCTTATTAGGATTTAATTGAACTGCCACTATTTATTCAGAGAGCAACTAATATAAAAGCGGAGAGCGCTTGCTTTTTCTTGAATGATTGATCCTAATTGAATTAAGCGCATCACTGACTGTTATTTTAAGTAATCTAAAAATGTTCTTAAAAATTCTGGCTTTAACGTAATTAGTACGATTACGATAGTTAAGGTAAATTTGTTGGAATACAACAACATTATATATGTCGCAGAGAGTGATGTCGTAGTAGTTGTAGCGATGCCAAGGTAGTGATTGTTTGCTTCATGATGGCTCTTTCTTAGGTTCTTAATAAGTAAAACTTCAGAGTATCATAATAACGGCGTATAATTTGCTCAACTATAAATTTTCTAATATCTTCACATTGCTGACGTTTTTATAGCAACTGACAAATTCCACACAATTCTTTTAAGTTTCAATTTAAACATTGTAACAAACCAAGGAGGTTCGACTAATTAACTAATGTTGTAATATAATAGTTTCCACTATCTTGACTTTATGTCCATCTGCTGCGATATATACATTACATAATTCTAAAATTGCAATACGTGATAAACCCGTATGTATCAAATAAATATTTATTCAACAAGGCTCTATTCAGTACCTCTGTGCAATCGTTATAGAGGGTACCTGAGTTCGGCCATGCAGTGGCAAATCTTAGTACAAAATCTTAAGCGACTGCGTTAACGACCTAAATCAGGAAAAGAAATAAAGAATAGAAAACAGGTAAGAATGAATGAAACGCAATGACATCTCCGCTGAGAAGCCTTTTCTTGGCGATTTTCTGAGTGACGATGACCCCGGGCGATTCAGCCAAATCAGCCTCTTTACAGCTTTAGAGACGGTTTGGTTTTAACAGAGATAAACCGATAAGAAAACTTATTTTGAAACAAAACGGTTTCACCTATGATGTAATACATTAAAAAGAGGAAATCTTATATTATTAAAATTAAAAGTTTTGAATCCTCAATTTAATCACGATTTTATTTTTAACAATTTCATAAGCGTTCAATTGCATCTTTTAATTAAATTAAAACGAGTACGATTCATACAAAATAATTGAAGCCTGGACTATTTTGTAAAGGTTTTTCCAAGTCTTGAAGTATCAAAAGATGCTACTACATCCTTTATTTCTGAAGGCTGAAAAGTCGTCTGTTAAAGTTGTTTAGCACAACTTTTTAATAAAGCTTAACTCTCGCTGATTCCGCTAATGTATCTACAGCTGAAATTATCTCTTTTTCACATTAATCTACTTATATTTTCAGAAATTTTAACGATATACAGTGTTAAAGAAATTTGCCAATTTGAAAATTGCCTTGAAACCTACTCTTTGCAAACAATTGCTTGGTTGCTATATAATTATAATAAAAAGAAGGTTATTTATTGAACCTACTTGTATTGATGTTAAATATTGTTTTGTTATTGATTCCAATGGTTCGCGCAGAGAAAATTATATACATTAATATTATTTTGAGGTAGTAGATATGTCGCAGGCGGATTGTATAATCCGCCGTATTACATTACGGCTAGCCGTTTTACAAAACAGGGCCGTTTTGCAAAGCGGCGGTTCAACGTTTAGCCGTATTGTCTTGCGTAGTTTTTGTGTCAATATAAATTCTTATATTCTTATTATTTTTGTATCACTGTCATAGTTTTTGTATCATTATACAAAAAACTTGAATACTCAGCTTCATTTTTATTAAAGATGATTAAATAAGTTTTTTTATATTAATAAATAACTAACCTAACCTAACCTAATATATTAAAAAATTAACATATGGCGACGAATACATTTAGGCGGTTTTTTACTTATCCGCATTCAATACGTCTAATCGTTGAACCGCCGCTTTGCAAAACGGCCCTGTTTTGTAAAACGGCTAGCCGTAATGTAATACGGCGGATTATACAATCCGCCTGCGACAGATACATTTCATCAAGCGAACTCTTCCCATAGAATAAAAAAAAGAACTTTTATTGTTGATCACATATGTCGTGGCGCCGCGACCGAGATCTTTTACGTGATAGCAAATAGCCTTAAGCATTCACTATGAATGTTGCTATCATATACCAATGCTATTTTTGTTTGTCTGCATATTTTAATTTACCAATAATATAATAATGTAGGATGGTGCATCGCTACGTTATCTGTCCATATGTATGCTTATATATTTAAAACTACGCAACGATTTTGATGAGGTTTTTTTGATAGAGTGAGTACATAAAACTTCCTCTTGATTCTTGAATCAATATACATATAATCCTATTACTATCCTATTACTATTATAAAGGCGAAAGTTTGTAAGTATGGATGTATGGATGTATGGATGTATGGATGTATGGATGTTTGTTACTCTTTCACGTAAAAACTACTGAATGGATTTGAATGAAACTTTACCACAATATAGCTTATACATCAGAATAACACTTAGGCTACAATTTTTGAGGATTGTAAGGGAGGAAAGGGAGGATCACAGTTTATATGAAAGTCCACGCGAACGGAGTCGCGGGCAATAGCTAGTATAAACATATACCTATGCGCTATATAGCCGGAGCAGGTCGCTAGTATAATATAAACTCTTCAGCTGTATTTATATTATTTAAGACATTAGAATCATTACTATTCCCTTGATAATAAATCAGTAGCCGTAATATAGCCACGAATGACTTTTAAAATATAGTAAATTTAATTATGATATCGTAACTACCCCCAATAACGATGTTATCTTAACATCTTTTTATATCATCTCCTGTGTCATTATGGCAGCGATAACCTTTGATTATTCGAAACTAAACGTTCTTATATTTTTTTCAAAGGTTAGTTCAAATTAAATGTCAAGTTCTTATCAGTTATCATAAAAGAGGCGATTTGTTAGCGTTGTGATGATGCTGACATAAATTATATTAGTCCTATTATTGTGATAACATTTTTAGGAGTAAAACTTAATCGCTTACATAGACTGAATTACATACACGGTTTTGTGAACTATTTGCTAGGTATGATTATATATTGATCTACATAAGGATGGGGAAATCCGCTATGGACTTTTGAAATTGTTTTTTACTATAGAACACTCAAAGCAGACATGTGATGATTGTGTATTATATTTTGATGATTATTAGGACTTGCTTATGCAAACATATTTAGCAAATTCCCATAAAGAACAAATAGTTATAGAATACATGCTTTTATCAATTGAATTCTTTGCTTTTATAGGTACATAAATAAATTCTACGGACAAAATTTAGAAAAGTATAACTTAGAAATTTTAATTTTTGAATTAATGATCGCGAAATGGAGAGATTTATCAAACTTTAGCTATAAGGTTACAAACAGTTAACAAATAATTGCGTAACTGGTTAAAAATTCACCGTTAGGATCTCAAGATATCTGTAATTTGCTTTTATATAACACTAACACGCTTTTATATAACTTTTAAATAACATCCACGATACAGCGCCTAAGAATACAAATTCATGAACTAAGTAATTATTAAATCCTATGAAACTTGAAAAATGTTTGCTGAAATCTCTGAAATGTTAAATATAAATATTTCCATAGAAATTTTGCCTTCTTATGCGATCGTTGCATTCTAGTTCTGTCCGATGCAGAAAACGTCTTTATGCGAAGGCGCGCTCTATAAACTTTAACGTGGAAGCGCTGCCTGAAAATTTTCGAGCAGTGAATTACTTACAGACCTAACACAAAAAGCCGTTTTAATACAAATATTAATTAAATAGAAATGTATTTAATGCACTTTGACTCCATGACAGTTTAGGAGTTTGCAAACGAGAGTTCTATTTCCATCTATTACACGTTTCATATTAATTTCACGACTTTCGTCGCTTTATCAAATACAGAAAATTTAATAAAGGATGAAGTTGCATTCAAACACGCATTCTGTTCAGAATACTCGTGGAGCTTCATTTAATAGTTTTGTCAATGTTTGTCCTTTAAAAGGTTTCATTAAACGTTGAAGCTTAATACACATACATACAAATAGGTAGATAGATATTCGGTAGCTCATTATGTTTATTTAATTTATAAATAAAATAGATGACCAGACGCGACTTCGTTCACGTTGTACCTATCTAAGTTTCGATTTTTTCAAACAAATGTTTTTCCCGTTCAACTAAGCTTTAATTTTACTAAGGTACCTGCATGACAAATTTCAAGCGTCTAATAATTTAGCGAGTTGACAACCCAAGTAAGATAGACCCAAATGATATCTTATCTGTTTCAGGTATTAAATATTAATGTCCCACTGTTTAACGTATGAATGTTAGTAGTAATACCTAGTTAATATAATAAAACCATTTATAATACATTTTAATTGTAATCTAGAATTGAGATAAAAACGAATTTTCCGTTTAAATGTAGCTTTCAATATAAAATGCCCATCGTGATTTTTTCTTATCAAAAGAAAATATTTCTAAGTTTTATTAGGATGATAAATTTATTCTCCTTTATAGAACTGAAACAAATTGCTTATTTTAGTCCCGGATGGATATCAAAGCCGCGATTTCCTAAAGGTGAAAGTACAAACATTGCCCGAGGAGATAACCGTTTGTAAATAAACTTTTGTGTTTTTTTTTAAATCTGTTATAACCTGGTAATATACTTAAGCATAACTATTTGAATCTAATAATTAGAAATTTTGCTAAGCGCTTATAAAGGTATGATCATAATATGTCTAAGTTTTATCGAAAGTGTTCTATTACATAGCTATATGGACATTAATTGTATCCCAGTCTGTTTAAAAACTTTAAAACAAGAGTTTGACGACGTCTAAAGCATAAACATTTACTAAGATATAAACCGTTTTATATGATTGAATTAAGCTCGTCGGAACCAACCAGACACCGTGCACTATATTAGAGGCTAAAACCCCACTTTATTGGTTTACTCTATAAAGTACTTTGGTTAACGGAAATCGATAATTTTATTTGAACTTCTCGTTTCTTGACTTTAAAATAAATTATTGTCACCGATTTAAGAGATCAAAATGTAATGTGACCAAATATTGGGGCAACGTGGATCATCGATATGCCTGCCTTCACTGTGTAGAACGATCTGCATATATTACAATATGAGCTCGAATATGATTTCAAAGGCCAAACCGCTCGAAACACCTGGATACTGAAAAATACCGTGTTAGTAATGCGGCATTACGGCTCGCGCGGTCGATGTCGGCCACTCGACGCCCTTACCGTGTCTAAGTGCCCTTTATATTGCCTCCCTTTGATTTCATCGCATTTATTATTAAACTTTAAAATATGGTTAACGTCCGTTAAATTAAAATCAGCTAGACTTTGCAGTTTCAAATTGCCCGGTCGCTCTGGCGGGTGCAATTGACGCTTGTCCAAAACAGAAACATACTTTGAACGGAACGTCAATGTTGAATCCTTTTTTACACCACGTTTGTGTTTTTCGTGTGTTCACCACTGTGAATATAATTTTTCCGTAGTTGAAATTCGAAATATAAATAAATGCAGCTCGCTAAAACCTACGCAAACTGTCAATCGCTTTGCCTATCATTAATCTGCTTGTGACATCGCTATTACTTGATTTAATTTCCAATATTAATTGAAACCTATGAGCTAAAATGATTGTATCATATTACACGGTTTCCACTCAGATTTAATACAGACAACTTAATCAGTGCAGTGAAGCATTTACTAATTGCGATCCGTATATCTGCAAATCACTTACCTACTCCTATAATGTTATCCAAACATCTCTGATCAATTGAAAACAAAGATACAGTAATATTGGAAATATAATAACTCAAAAAGGACTCAAATTGGAAAACTGTGTGAACAAGTGCAAGACTTACGATCACAGCTAAACTAATTTCATTTTTTTTGGTTTTAAATATTCGTTGAGGATGTTTCTTAAAGTGGAAAAAGGTAGATAGGTGACGTGAGCGAACTCGCGTCGAGCCAGCTAGTAACATATACCTACATAAGTAATTTAGTCTGATATCCCACACGACTGCGAATATATCCCTCCAAAAACGTTAAAACCTTTATACAGCAAATATCACTTAATTTTTTACCATTTTTATAAGGCCACAGAAAATTGCTTTGATATTTATTTAGTTATCGAGCACTGTAAGAACGAAAAATAAAAGAATATTTATTTCGACTTAAGCGAATCGTGCTGGCAACATTAGATTTGGTTCATGAAATTTCGAATTATTCGTTATAAAAATTTATTTATGTAAGATTGTAACATCAAATATTGCATGGTTCGAGATAAAGAAGTTCAATTTGTTTCTTAAAGAAAATTTACGCAAGACGCGATCATAAATTACTTACTAATTTTTAAACAAATTTAAAAATAGACTATATACTAGATATGTTTACCTAATTAACTATATTTCCAATTATCTTATTCCTGTTTGAAGTCACTAAAAACTGTATCAAAACTAATTAAAATCGACGTGGATTGCTTTCAAAAAAGAGCTTTAGATTAAGACACGAGCCCGCGTGAAGTTAATAACATCAAAACGTTAAAAGACAACATTAACAATAGCTTTGTGGAAACAATGCTGACATTCTATCATTCAAATCTTTGTTTTTCCCACTGCTGTTTAAAAGTCAAACAAATATTTTACTCGTACACAAAGTAGTAAGTATCATATAAACCTTATTTCTAACTAACAATGGCATATTGTAACATATGCCTTGCGTTTTAATTTCCAGCTTTGTATGTTTGCAGTGGAAGAGCGTTAATATAAGGGGAATATCTATTCCGAGCCAATGGAAAATGTAAGACTTAGTTTGATTGTATCTAATCGTGTCCATTATTGTTTACATGATAAGGCAGAATTATGTTACAGAGGTAACATGATTTGTCAATCGATGTTCAAAATGATTTCAAGCATTTCATATTTGTTTTCATTGTTTCCTTTTTTTTATTTGCGCTCTAAGCGTTATACGTCGTATTAAATATGGGTCTCGCTTAACTTTGTTGATGAATTAATTTCTGTCAAATTTTCTGTAGTTGTTTGTTGCTAAGCAAGCAGGCCAGAAAAACAAAATTACAAGGAATACGGAGAAATTTTAAGATAAATACCTAAGTATCATCGAGAAAACTTAATAATATTAACTGTATCAAGAGCAATAAAGCTTTACCATTAACAATATTAGCGATACTTTGAATTCTGTCGAAGCTAAATTCGAGACTTGAAGCACCTAGTTATTTATTATTCCTTTGCGAATAACTAAGAAAAACTTGTTGTAATTGATACTCCAGTAACTAGCTTCTGTTTTATACATATTTTAATAAACAGATTTTTATATCATATTTCATTTCTTAAGGTTGTACTTAAGTACGATTTTAAGACAAGTTTCTGCTTATACAGCAATTGTCGAAGCTATTTAAATGTGTATATACTTATTTGTGTAAACAAAATGTACACTTGTTTTGGTTCGAGTATTAAACAAAACTAAAGAATAAACAGCCATCTTTAATTTATTCATGTATCCAAGCAGGCATGGCCTAATACGTCATACGGGCCCATATTGCTTACAGCTGTTCCATAAAGATTCGTTAAATCGATCCGCAATCAAATTATCTCTTGAACGATGACCTCGTGCGTCTAAGTCAACATTGTACATGAAGTAGTCGCTTGATAATGACCGTGAATAAGCCGCAGTTAGGTCTCGACTCGATTCATACAATTTATACGACTATTAGATGATCAAGACCTGTGTGAGATATAATTGAGTACTGACTTACTAAACACAACACAGCGCTTGTTTGTAATGTATCATATTCAGCGTTATTTTTTTACCCGACTACGGCAAAGCCAAAGGAGGGTTATGATTTTGACA
>JADANM010005835.1:4375947-4408345 GCA_026213755.1 Eurema hecabe
TAAAAAAATAAAGTTAAGCTAGATATGCCGTGTTTGGTATCATTTTAAAGCGCTTCACTTGTACATTTCGAATATATATATATATTACTAGCATTTGCTTGTGACTTTACCTGTATTCATGGGGTACTTTTATACTTTTTCAGCGTCGTTTTTTGTCGTAGTTGGGTTTTAGTTTTTTTATTACGCGTTGTAATGATTCGTTCGATTTTCCTAGCTTCCACTAGATGGAAGTAATGAACGGAAAACGGTAAATTATAATTAATGCATTTTCAATAGTTGAACATTTTAAAGAAAAATCTCATAGACATTTTAGATGTATGTTTCGAAATTATTTAATATTTAAAAAACACGCTAATTAAGGCTAGGTAAGTTCTCCTACGGCGTACTTATAGGCTTATATACCTTTGACGGTCGAAGTAGCTTCATAATTTCTTAGTATAAAACAGTAGGTAGCTTTCTTCCGTCTCTCCCTACTCCATAGGTATGCTTAAATCTTTAAAACTACACAAACGATTTTCATTCGGATTTTTTATACGATAGAGTGATACAAGAGGAAGGTGTATGTCATATAATAGGAAGAAAGGTCGCCTTAATAGGAAATTATTTTTTTACGGTCTGTATCAAAATTGCAGCATTAAAAGCGCGCCGATGAAATATCGACCCATTGGCTGAGGTGGAATCGCGACCACTTTACACTGCAGTTTAGGGTGTGAGAATGTTACCTATTATATAATACTTTTAAATTTATCACATCATAATAAAATACTACCTGATATTATTATCAAAAAATTATCATATCTTTTATTATGAAATCGCTTAAAAGCAAGAATAAAAACACAAAATATGAAAATGCATTAATTAATGTACTGTACATTTGAAGATCTTCATCATAATTATTGTGTCATTTAAATAAAATGACAGCATATTTATAAAATGTCCATCACATCTATAATCTGCCTGACGCTGATACGTTAATGAATCGGAGATTGCTACTGGATTCAACATAATTAATATTTCGACGTATCAATAAAAAAAAGACCGTGTTAAACAGCGGCGATTAATTAAAGCACTTTCAAAGGCACAAAAGTATAATTTGTATCGAAATATGAGGACGTAATTTTGAAATAACGAGAGAACGATGCATGTAAATGTCAGACTCGGAGTGTGTTAATTGCTATTGTCCACAATTAACCCGGTGTAAATAAGGTCTCTTGGGGTTGCGTCCAAGCCGGGCGGATCACGCGAAAGGTCAATATTTATTCGCTAATACTATTCCAATTACTTTGCACATGGCAGTGGGGAACAAACAGTGAGATCGTTTTTTATTGAAAGTAGGCAGACATTTGATCGCGACCTCGCCTGGTGGTAAGCAGATATGCGTTCTAAGGGTTGGCGTGTCAACTCTAGCCTTGAAGGGTTCTAAATATATATTCCTTAAGAAAGATGGATGCTGAGAGTTCTCAAGAAGAATGACGAGACGAATCTACATAATATGTCTATGATTATATATAATTAATCATTGGTAACTGTGATGGGTGTCTCGATGTACCACTTACTACTTGCGCTTAAAATATCCTTTTCATAAGAGTGCAGCTTATATAAATAGGCGACGAGGAAACTAATCAAGCTTGCTTCTTTCATTCATACTCAATATATTGTTCTGTAGAACATCTAATTGGTATATACCAATTAGATGTTGTGTTAAAGACTCCCATGGATGGATATTTCTGTTTCTTCTCTCTTGAAAATAACAATCACTAACTATAAATAATATTGAGAAGATGAATTCGAAAAAACCTAGCCTTTTCTGGCTTCACAATATCTTCGCTGACTTTCATCATATTTTTCTTTAGAGTAAACACAATTTGAATATAACAAAAGACTATAAAATATCGTCTGTTCTGTATACAGACCAACATTAGAAATCCGGTGCAGAATTTCTTATTGTATATGTTTGATTCATACCAGCATCTACTATAATACACTCGCGATGAAAATATATATAATGTATATTTAGTCTTTAGAAGTGTTTATAAATAACTGTCATAGAAAAAATTGTGATACGTATTCGAATGTGTTATAACATTTTTCCATTACTATATTATAATTTCAACTTTATTTTTCTAGTTAAAACATTTAGGTTTCCATAAAATCTTCTAAAATATTTACTTTGTGATGATGTCAGATAAGATGTCATGATTCCAGGTAATGGTGCTTTATTTTAATGATGTAAGCAATTACAGTTTAATTAAAGAGTATAATCGCAAGACTTGCCTGCCTTTAACTTAGATCCTACAGTGTTATTAAAGTGGAGAAATTTTTAAAGAATAAACTTTACTTTTAATGCATGTTTAGAATTAGAGAGATGTATATCAATAATATACAGCAAAACTTAGAAATACCTCTGTTGTTAATACAACAAAACTTTATAATTAAAGAGATCAAGTTTTTGGATTCTAGACCTAAAAATGATTTTTTTTTCACTCATTATTAGTGAGTATCATTAACTATGAATAAGCTAATTAAAAAAGGAATGGGTAAAATGCTGGGTCTATGGCGTTTTAAAAGAAGTTTTTAATGGGCTGCCTTACTTGGGCATTTTACGTCAAAAGAACAGCCCGATTCCCAAATACCTACGTGTTGAAATGTAGTTTGCAAGCACATTGAACTTGCACAAATTGCAAGTTGGATAATCGTAACAAAAGCAAAGGCGCTCGCTGAACAAATGTGAAAGAGCACAAAACGAATTTGAAGGTATGTAATGAGTTTTGTTCCGCTACCATCGCCGCAGAATGTGGCTTTTGGGGTCTGCTGGCTGGAATTTGTCGTCCTTACGGAGACACCACAGCAACTGTCACAGTTTATGGCAGCCATTATTACATTTCTTGTTGTATTCTTAGTAAGTTTCAAGGCATGTTTGATAGTTTTAACGGAAATTTCTTTAGTGTCCCGATTTAATAACGCAAGATCAAAAACTTAGAAGTTAGCAGAAAAACATTTATCAATTGGTAAAAAAAAATTTATAACCCGAATTTATAAACAAAAATTAAACATTTTTAAACATTTAAGTAAAGCAATATGTGGTTTTCATATATTTCATTTCATTCATATATTCAATAGGTCATCTTTTAAATATAGTCATATATTTATTATTTATATATAATTATTCTTAAACAGATTAAATGTTATATAAGTAAGATATCATTTCACTTAGTTTTAACAAAGTATTACATTTCAACTTAATCAACAAAAACAAAGGATGTTTTCTAATTAGGCATCATCTACAAGTTTCATTAATATTACATATAACATATTATGGAACGTGTTTTTGAAGACTTGGGCGAACTAATTTAGAATATATTTTACGCATAATGATTTTCTGTTAATAAAGTTATACTTCCAGCGCTGGTACAATATTCTTATGAGTTCTATCAATATATTATATACGAGCTGAGTGCTGACTTCGTTGGGCATAATGTTAACTATCTTTTTTTATTCTTTTATATAGCCTGTGACACTTAGCAATAATGTGGCTTTCCATTGCTGAAAGAATTTTTAAAATCGGTTTAGTAGATCCCGAGATTAACCTTTACAATTTAACACACACGCAAACTTTACTTCTTTTATTTGATTGTAGATATTTTTAGCAACAAAGAAGACGACGAGGCATAGGTTGGCATAATGTTTTTTTTATTATTTTGTAACAGCTAACTACTAATGTTATCTTTCCATCCCATTATATATCATTGTAAATAAATAAATAAAAGCATAGCATTGACCACCCAACCGACATCTATTTTCTCGCCCTACCCTAAATTTTCACAAAACAATATAACAAAGGATTTAATGGAAACTCAACCATTCTAATTACCTATTAAAACACAGAACAATCTCCAACGTATTGAAATGTAATCAAATGCAAACAACCTTGTCTTTACAAAGAAAATTACAATAAATACTATCAAACTTAAGGCGAACAATACAGCTGAAAAGTTCGTATTTCGAGATTCCTTTTTCAACTTTATCAAAGCACACTACAGTAGTAGTAGCCTTATTGCGTTTTTCAGTGTAGGATTTATATCAACAATACCCTTTCATTGAAAAGACAAATAAAATGGCTCACCTATGAATTCCATTTTGCTTCCAATATAGTGAGTCCCCTTTTACGCTTTTCTATTGAAAAGGTATTCCGCTTTTTAGAATACACGTACCCATTTATTATCCTAGGTCTAGAACAACTTTTATGCAAGTCGGACCAGTTGTTGTTAGTTGTTATATAATGACTGCGTGTATTCGTCACAAAACCCTGTGTATCGTAGCGCATGTTCTGGTGACGATTATGATCATAATATTATGATTGTTTACCGTTCAAACAAATTATGAACGTGTAACACGCAATTATGATGCACAAACCGTTTATCACACGAAATTGGAGCGCTACATGACATCATAACACACAAAATAGCTTTCCGCACGTAAATGCGCTATTTACACTTGCCGTTTTAATAGTAATTAAAATCTTGTTTTGGAATTGGGCAGTCTATAAAATGCTCACAAAATTCGACATGTTGTACGAACTAAATCAATGCAACATGTTGTAACAATAGCCCTGTAGAGACGTATGATTGCTGATTGGGACATTGTGGCGGGTACACACCCCCAACTAATAGTATTAGTGCGACCCACGCGAGGAAATTAAAATAGACATCGCATGTAGCATTTATTTACATATAGATTTATGTGCCGGTATGTGAAAGACACTTTTTAAGATCGTACAAATTTAACTTTTTCAGATAATTTTGTTTTATTATTGAATATTAGCAAACAGTAGCAAAGAAATTAGATCTAACAGGCCTAAAGGACGAAACAGCCTCGACCATGTTAGTCACACCCAATTTCTTTATCATATTTGACAGTTGTCTCGCAGACATATGTTTTATAGATAACATTATTTAATTCGTTATGAATTTTATGAAACATACACAATATTAAAGCGCTCTATTATGTTCAATTTGACACTCTGAAAATTTAAGGAATCTCTTTTATTATCTTGTGTCTAGACAGGGCACGGGTAATCCATACAAACTAGTAAAGCTACGCTAAAATATTCCATTAAAGACGCTTATATGTAATAAATGTTCATACGAAATTGGGAAGTCCCCTAAGCTTATGCTCTGTTGAGGTGTAATGTATTATAATGTATAAGCAGTACTCGTAAATACAAGCTGAATAGAGGCCTCCGGAGAATACTCGGTTGATCGAAGTCGTCGATGCAGACGGTTCTAAACGCGCTTAGTGGTTTAATGAATTTGAATACGTATTTAGACATCGATGTTTATAAATAGGACATTATATTAATGCTTAAGAGCTGCTCAATTTGACGCTGTATTAAAATATCGACGTTTGCTCAAAAAAAAGTAACTCGTGACGAATAAAACAATTTCATCAAATTTCTATGAAATTTCCCATAGTCCTAAGAAATGGCCTGTGATAGTGGTGTATTCAAATGCCAACTCTTTTCGGACGCGCCGCACCTCTTCCTCACTATTATTGGTTTTTTAAAGCACGATGTTAGGATTGCATTGAATTTGCCCTGCATACCTAATTATAATAATATTTATTATGGAACGCACATATTATACTCACTAAAGCACGGCAAAATGTAATATGAAGTTACGTTGAAATACAAAATGTTATACATATAAATTGTAAAACTTAATAACAGTAGGGGCTTATTTAAGAGTAAAACATTTAAAATTACTACACTAAAACTTGATTATATAAACCGAATTACCACAGTCAAAAGCTTACATATATATGAGCTAAATTCAAAACTATAGAATCAAAAATTAAGTAAATCCTAATCCAATCAACCACACATATTCTAGATACAAATAACGTGATTGAAATAGCCGAAGCCGCAGGCCACAACAAACATCTATACATAGCATCACCGGCATTGATAGCTCCGATCTTAAATAACTGTATAACAGCGTGCATTGTGACAATACCTACGTTTATCAAAAAAGTGGATGTAGCCGAGTGAAATTGAATCCACTTTCTATGCTGGTACGAATGTTGCGTAGCGGCGTCGGAAAAAGTTATTCCATCCATGTATAGAATTACTAATGCGTTTCACTCAAGATATTTTCCTACACAACACAGGTAGTACAATTTATTAATCTGTATGAAGTTTTGTGCAACAGAATGTTGATACTCCGATACTAAATCTTTGTATAACAAATATCTGTAATGCATATTTTTCGATACTTGAAAGATATTAACTGTTAATTGGAGGGCGGATAGTTAGCTGTTAGAGAGGTTGGAAATACACGAAGCTAACTATTGATAAATCGCTCTCGAACTTAATACCGTTATTGATGTTTGACGATATGATGTTACCTGTTTGAGGCAAGGGTAAGTTTCACTCCATTTAGGCGAATTTAGTCCTTACCCCTAAATAAACTATTATATATATGTTTTAATAACCTGAAATACCTGAGCTAGATTTACTTGCTTAAACTTTTTGGGTAATGTTTATAATGTTACACATTATTATTTATATTATTATTATGTTTAAAAAAAAATACATTGTAAAAGTAGGTAGTGTACTATTTAAATACTTCTTCAAGGACAAGCTTTGCAAGATGGAAGTTTCATTATCCGTGATATTTCAAGCTCGTCACGTTCGCAAATATCATATTTTACCGAGACTCTTTTAAATGAAAACGTTCATTATAAAGTAAATTCAGTTCTAGAATCTCATTTCATCTTGAACCTTATTGAAAAGTAACATAGTTACAATTTCATTAAGTATGCGTTGGTATATTTGCCCAAGTTCACGTCTACATCAACTAAGTTTAAGACCTGTCTGGATTGCCTGAATAGACTTAGAGTACATATAAATGGCGCTTATAAACCTATACCACATTATTACATGCTAGCTGTTGCTCGCGACTTCGCCGATCGTCCAAGTCGATTTTTTTTTCATTATATTTTCACTCCTATTAGTCGCAGCGTGATGTTATGTACTCTAAAACATTCCTCGATAAATTTTATTTCCAATAAAAAAAGAATTTTTCAATTCGAACCAGTAGTTCCTGAGATTAGTGCGTTCAAACAAACAAACTCTTCAGCTTTATAATATTAGTTTATCAATACATATAATAAAAACGTAACGAGTCGCTGTCTGTACATGGAAGATATATGAGAAAAAGAGACCTTTATTAATGCAATGGAACCCAAAACGATGATTTTTGGAATTTTGGTCTGTTTGTCTGTTTGTTTGTGCACGCTAATCTCAGAAACGGCTCATCCTATCTAGATGGGGTTTTCAATTATATATTGTGGTAAGCTTCACTTAACATTTAGTGTTTAATTCATGTCAATCGGTTGATAAATAAAAAAGTTATGGCAATTTAAAGAATCACGTTGAACTTGCTGAACGTTTGTTGGCGCGGGTTACGCATTTTAAAACATGCTGCCCACTTTTCTACGCGGGCGAAGTCGGGGGCGAATCACGTTACAACAAGCATTTAGCTCTTACTAACGAAACAATATGCAATAACTGTCAAATATTTGCGTTTACCAAAAGCTCTAAAAAAACAATCGATCGAATTACAGATATAAATGAGAATGAAATAGATATTCCTTTCTTTCAATAAAAATATCAGTATTTTAAGTGAGAATTCCAATTAATCGACTTCACAGATATTAATGTCGTCAATAGTAAGGATTCAATTGCACATTGCTATCGGAAAATGGCTCATTGCTTTTAACTATAGTAATATTTAAGATGAGAAAGAATACTACGATAAAATAGAATTCTATTTTTATAATAAAAACTGCTTGATTAGGATGGATGATAAACATTAAAAGGTATTTAACGTTTCTTTATTTTAAAATTAGTGCGTTAAAATAGTAGCTACAAATGTTAAACTTCATAGTAACTACATGCAATAGGAACTTTAAATTGATGGTACATTTACTTTTATATCAGTAGTGTAGATTTCTATTTTATCTAATATTACTTAAAAGAACGCTAAATACTGGAGGTGTATTTTTAACCGACTTAAAAAAGGAAATGTCTCAATTCGTATATATAATTATTTTTCACTGAAATCTCACAGATATTGTTAACTGTATATTCGTATAGATATATTCAAAAGTATATCAAAAATCTATTTTTCTTACAAATATTTAATAACCTTATAACATTATCGTATTTCATAATGTGAGAATATTATTCTATACAATAACCTTTACGAACAAAGTTATTCAAGGTTTACTTATGATAAAATAGGTTGAAAACTAAAGTCATTATTTAACGTGTGAAGTAATATCAAATGTCACAAAGGTAGCCTTAATTAAAGTCCCGCATGTGTGCACTCGTTAATTGAGTCCTATGAAGCACCACAAAGAAAAATCTGACAAAGAAAGGCGCCTGTATTTACAAGATAACATGACAATCATAAATAAACAACTAAAATACTCAAATAAAAACAAAATTCCATCAATTTGATACTATATCTAACTAATATAAACCTGAAGAGTTTACTTGTTTGTTAGAATGTAGGTACTCATATTGGAAACTACTGATTCAGATTAAAAAAATATTGTGAAGTGTGAGATAAGCTACATAGCATCGCACCAATATAATCCGTTAAAATTTTTGCAAAAACGGCAATTTGTGTAAACGGTTCAAGACACGAAAAAATGAACAAGAGGATAAATCTTCTTTTCTATTCTACTATATCATATGAAACGTCCGCCGACAGTAGGTATTCGTCTATTTTCTAAGATTGACTCACAAGTACTTCAAAGTATAATATTCTTTTAGAAACTTTAGTCAAAATAATAGAAATAGAGGAAGACGAATTCACGAGCAACAGCTAGCTAATCTTTTGAATAGAGAGACATTTAAAAAAGATAACATATATTCACTTTAACTGAGATAAATCTTAACAGAGAAGTCCATGTTGAAGCAAGACTTAGAAGGGGAAAGTGTCGAGACTATTCTATCAAACAAACCGAAACATGTTTTATTACTTTTCTGCAGTATAATTATAACTTCCGCGAGTACTCTGATCCTATAAAACTCTTGTCACTTGATATTGCAATGTTATTTATTTGTTTACAATTTATTACACTATAATAAATACAACCGTAACATAAGCAAAAAGCATAATAAGCTGCCTCATAATTAAAAGTGAATCTAACAGGCTACTTATATGAAAGGACAGCAAGAAAGGGTAGGTAAAATGATACAGAATTACGTTCATAAAAATCCAATACATACAAAAATGTATACTAGGTTAATATTTATAAATACACACATGTATATCATTTACGAATCTCTGGTATGTATAACAAATACCCATTATATCATGTTTGCATTTGCTCGGAATGCATTATATTCAATTACTGACAAAGGGGAGAGACCACTTACATTAATATAATTATTTTTCAAACAACTCGTCAATTCGTCGTCTCGTGTCTTACTACAGTACCAAACGTATATACAACGTATCAATTTAATATTTGATTAAAAAATATAGGTTTGTTACAACACTTATAACTCGAGATCGGCTAGACCAATATTCATGGTTTGTGGTTCGTTCAAAAGTAATCATCAAAGTTTATATGAAAGTCCACGCGTACAGAAAGTCGCGATCAACAGTAGTTTGTTAATAAATGTTACACTCGATAAAAAATAAACATGAAACTTATTCTAGGGTCGCGATATTTTTGTAGTACTTCACACGAAGCAAAATATCTCTATATCAATTCCTGGTTCCGCGAAAATTCTCGTTTCCCGCAAAGTAACAAGTGTGCAGGAAAACCTATCAAGTGCATACAGAGTTTGCTCACCATATGTGCGATCGCGAGGAAACTAGCTTCGTTCTGCGAAACATGAATATGGTTGCTTTCTTATTAAAATGTTAAGTAATACACTGGGCAGACTTGGATCTCGAGTTGATTCTTTGAAAATCTTATGATAAATTAAAAAAACGACATTTATTGGGAATATATTAAAAAAATCATATCTATCTAGTATCAACCGTCGTATTGAGAAACCTCTTCCTTTTTTGAAGTTTCAAAAAAGGAAGAAGTAAATGTTTAGCTTATGCGTTAAGCAATCAAGAAGTGATACTATCAGATTAGTTTTTTTTTGTAAATGTATAAGTACATGCAATTATTTTATACGCGTAATTAAAGTATTAAGTCTATAATTACGCCCTATACGACCGCTAAATACCTGCAGCCATTAAAGAGCGCAGCAGAACCACTCGAAAACTTGCTCACGTCACTAGTATGTACTACATAGTATATAGTATATGTACTAAAGTATGTGACGAGTACATACTCATATTACTGTACTTTGTTTTATTTTTACGGCTTTAACCGTTTTCTTATATACTCTGACCTGTTTATGCTCGTGTTTCGTATTCCCATTTACTGTATTTTACTTTTCTGTGTGTTCAACATTATTTAGTGAAACTAGTTAAACCACAACTTGAGAGTGTAATACATAATGCATATTTGCGCTAAGCGTCTTTTATTAAAAATAATCCAAAGAGACTTAAGTTTTTATATTTTATAATATCAATAAAGATATCAATAAAGATATTCTTGATATTCGCAAAACAGTAGCCAATGAAATATTACGAAACGCGTATGGACTTCTGAATATTAAAAATAATTGAGTTTTTTAAAACAATGAAATACATTTTAAACACACATTTTTATAACAAATTGAAGATAGTCAATATAAGAATTTCTACGTTCACTTTACGCTTTTTGACAATCTACCTGCAATATAACTATTGTTTTTTAAACCGACTTCAAAAAAGGAGGAGGTTCTCAATTCGTCTGTATGTATAATATATTTTATTAATATTTAATTATTGAATAACTATTTATATTTTAATTATTAAATTATTAATATTATAATCGAGCTGGCCCAGCGCGACTTTGTTCTCTATATTATACTATCCTACCCGACACCTTATGCCCTCGTACATCCAGGAAAATTCAAAAAATATAATGATGTCACTTTCTTACAAACACAGGCTTCTCGTATATGCTTTTATGTTATCGATTCTGAGAGAAATAACATTAGCAATTTGGTGATACTGAAATTATAAACCATAATTCAACCAATGAAATATTTACAGCACATTGCACAGCATCACGAACTGGATCTATTTGCCGATGGATTAGAACATTTAAAAAATCAATTTGATACTATTTTAAATAAAATAATATAGGTAGGTGATATTTGACTACTAAATAACAAATTAACATTAATTAATTGATTGTAATTTAATCTTGTAAGTGTTTTGGGTGTAACACCTGTTAGCTTTTAAGATGCAATGATAAATAAATAAATAAATAAATAAATTTACGATACGATGTTTTGTAACGTTAAAAGTTTTAATATACTTTTGTAATCAACGGTACGTTTTAGAAATACGAGATTGTAAAATGCAAGCCGTTACTACATTGTATGACCTAGCTCGTGCTATAATTGCTTGCAGCAAATTATTAAGCTCTGTACGGGGAACGGGAAGCGTGTACTGAAATTTCCTTGCTTGGAGGTGTGTGACGGTCTATGTGTCCCTAAGCCGTACGTGAATTATCGTTGAACATAGTCTATGCACTAACTAGTAGGAACTTAATCCGGTACCTGTCCGATATGAGATTCGGGTTTATGAAAATGACTGATATGATAATATGGCAATACAGCATTATTTATATACATGAAGATTCATTTTTTTAGTTAATTAGCTTTATATGTTATAAGATTAGCAAAACATGAGACATTTATTGGTAAAAAATATACACAGCATGAATTACAGCAATTTACAACAACAGTCTTTTTTCTAATTACGTCTTCCTCGCAGTCAAGATACAACCAGTTTGTTGCATAAAATAAATAAATATCTCAATTGGAAATATAAATTTTACGAGTCATCTTAAAAAAGGAATTAAATATTGAAAACAATTAACGTTTCAGTAATAACAACGCTTCAGTAATTGGAATGCCGATAAAAAAATTGTTTTATTGTTCCAGCCAGTAAAAGCTAATTTTAAAAACATAAAATCTAGGTATTTCAGTTGTTATGCACCTCGTTAGGTAAGATTTAAGAATTAATGGCTGGCTACTTCAATGAACTACAACACTTTTTCTATTTTTTCAAAATTCTGTTTAATGAATATTATTTGTGGTCGTTACAAATTGAAGTGACTTTTTTTCAATTTATATAAAGTTCAAATTAACATAATAGGGTTAAAAGAAACAATATTTTGTTAGGGAATCTATTCTATCTTACATTGACAATGTGAATTGTTTCTTGGCAAAACTTTTGTATGTGAACAGAGTGGTACCGGAGTACATAAGCAAATCGACTCTTAAAATATTAAATCTTATACGAATTATACGCAACATACAAGGTTATAATTTTTCCGATCAAGATAAATAAAACGGTGCAATTTATACAGCAATTTTCAATAGGTAATATTTTTCAACGAATCATGGAATTTTCTGGAATACGAGCTTTTATGGAATTTTCAAAGAATCAAGTAAAGAGAAAATAAACGTTTTCCGTTTGAAATATTACTACTACATACATCAATAAATCATAATGCACAAATATGAACGCATGAATTATTCGAGTTTCTATCTGAAAGGTCAAAACTGTCTATCACGATCATTTCTTAGTAACTGTTCATGAAAAATAAACCAAATATGCCCCTTAATTTCTAAGAAACTGTTCTCGCACTTATTTTAATGGCTTTTACTTTACTTGTCGAGCAAAAACATTGCCATCGGAAAATTAGGTTTACACGACCTCATTTTATAGCAGTATTTCTTATGAACGTTAGTTATGCCTAGAGAAAAACTATATGTCTGCTGTAAAGAATATAAAAACTTACTTAGCTTAGGGAATGCAGCTGGGGCCACGGTGTAATAGTAGCAGTAGATGCCGAAAGCCACCGCCAAAAATGTGATGATCAAGAACCTCGTCGAGAATGGACGACAACGGAGCAACCGTAGAGACCGCATTGTGACTGTACAAAAAAAACAATATGATATAACCAATGACATTATATTAAATAAATATGTTATAAGCGCAAAGTTTTTAAGACGCAAAAACATCCTAATTAGGATGCTGGTGCATTCACGCGCAACTGACAGAACTATCTCTTTTTTTCTTGTTGATTATGTCATTTTAAATCTCTTTTCTATCGTTTTGACTTGTATGTATGTGTGCTGCCGCTGCTGTGCGGAACACGTTTTACTTTGATTTGTTTATATTAGATTGGATATAACAATGATTCATACCTAAAGTTCTACCAAATTATCGCTCCAATTGAATGTGACTAACACATCTGTTTGATAAGTATAATTAAAGTTTTCGTGTACTATTAGTTAAAGCTCACGATCTATCTGTAATATAATGTGGTAAATAGCAATTACAGGAGAATAAAAAATATTATTTATTTAAAAGAAAAGGTTTGTTTAAACAGTAATAATTATTTGTTTTAGTTTTTATATTCAAATTATTATGAAATATTGAAATAACAAAGTCTATCACAGCAAACATAAGTTGTACAGCGTTGAATGTTGAGTTTTAATTTTTCATTCTATAATGTCCTTAAAATATTTTGTAAGAAAACTATGTTTATATTACATTTCAAAAGAAAGGGGTATTTTAAATATTAGAAAGCTAACAGATATTTCCTGTGATATTAAAAAAACATATGGTGTATTTTATGTATTTCGCTGGCACTTAAGAGTCTTCGCATAGCAATATATTTTGGAATTTCATTTGTTTTATCCTAAATAATTGTAGAAACTTTGGAAATAGATGTATTTTTAACATGTCACCCTAATATACTTGTAACTAATTAAATTTAGAGAAAGTACACTATCATGTCGGGGCAACATACGGCCATTGTAAATATTGTTTGTATTGTTAGCCTATAGTATTTTTGGGTATTTAATTAAAAAGTAACAAAATATGATCGAGGATATATAGAACTTTTTATTTAAAAAAATAATCTGTGGGCATAACATTAGAAATATCTTTAGCATTCTGTTATTTTTTTTTAAAGGACTACCTAGTCAAATTTAACATTTTAATTTAAAGATGACTTTTATACTTGAAACAGACACATAAATCTTTAAAAATCTCTCAGATATAGTTAAAAATATGTATTATTTAAAAAATATCTCATTTTCAAAAAAAAAAAAACACAACAAATTTATATAATTTGGTACATACTGTATATATAATTTTTTTTGGAATATTATATGACTTATGATTTTGTGTATACCTTTACTAAATTGTTCTTTTAAGTTTACTAATGCAATGATCAATAATTTTAAAGTGCTAAACCTATATTATAACTAAACTTGTAATCATTGAAAAAAATAAGAATAAAATAACATAAAAACAACAAATAAAAAACATCATATATACAAATTATTATAATAATTAATATGTAATATAAAATACGTACTTCATTTCTTAACTTATTTTACCACACACCAGTGTTTCAACAATACAAATATAAACTTTGAAATGTTCGCGATGCATATTATTTAATACACTTCTAAGAAACAAATTTTGTCTTCCAAAATTTTAGTAAAAAACTAACTAAACAACTTGGGTACAAAAACTAAGACAACCACATTTAACCTTCCATAAACTTGTAAACATGTAAACAGTTTCAAAATTTATCGTAGAAATAAATGAAATACTTACATTCAGCACGTAATTTTTACAGTAAAAGAACTTCTTGTCATTTTAATTATTTTATTTTTTAAATAAGCCGCGATATTATTCACGTTTTGATGTATCAACACACGCAATAACTAACTCACGCTACTCAGTAACTCAACAGCGAGCGCCGCAGTACAGCGAACAATACCGATTGCTATTCGGCATCGGCATAGGCAATTACATTGGTCGGTCATTTTTTTTTTTTTGGAGTGTAAATGTTTCTCTGATACAAGTCTTTTTGAACATTTACTAGGATGGGGCATATAAAATGACAATTGTTATATAGTCGGCCATGTAATATAAATATATTTTTATTACTACTAAGAGTTTCTTTATTCCTTGTACTAGTACTAGTTTTATTAAAAACACAGTGTTCATTTATATATTCTAAATTTCTTTTCATTAATAAGTAGGTATAAATAATCACCATACAATTTAATTTTTTAAATATAACAAATATTAGTGCCTAATATGGTGTAGTAAAAACATCATGAAAATTTCAAGTACCTGGGTATTACATTGAGATGGGTACTCATGGAGTCTGGACTCCAGAGTGTTAAAAAATAAAGTAATGTCAGACTGTAGTCTTGACATGAACTGTCAACTTCAAACGTGAAACGGGAAGCGTCTCGAATAATGTTGCCAGAACCAATATTTGTAAAGATAAATAAGGCGGACAAGCCTAAATATAAATAAAATTAAAATGAATTCCGTTTCCTCAAATATCTGATATCCTTTTATAATCTATATACTTCAGTTAAACAATAAATTTAGTACTTTTTCAGTATGAAGACTAACATCGTCAATGATATTACATTTTTAGCGTTTGCTTCGTTTCTTTATACGAATAAATAATACATGATGATGATGAAATAATGCACATCAAAGATTTTCATTTTATCCAGGATCTGGTTTCTATTTCTATTTTCTAATACAAATACCGGACTGGAGCAGTGTGAACTGAAGGTTAGGGTTCTGAGATGTGAATTTCGGAACCCCAAATTTGTATTATGTGTTCTGTGGGAGTATTTTCGTTGATGATGTAACTTTTAATTTATGCAAGAGCTTTTATAATAATTATATCCAGTAGTACTTGGTTAGCGAGAAACTTCTACATGACTATGACGGGGATATAATATTTAAACGCCTGCTCTTTCGAAATATTTTGATTATCATACCTATATTGTCCTTTATCATATATACAAGAAAAAGTTAGACCATAACAAATTCTGTGTCGATAATATAGATAGGTAACTATATACGTGTATACTACAATGCTACACGGTGATGACTGATAGCAATAAGCAAACTCAAACTTCAAAGTGCAAACAGTTGCCGCCGGTTAGTCGTTAAGAAAGGTGACGTGTTATAAAAAGCGGTTATTCATTGAAATAAATTATGAAATACAACGATCTTGGTACCACAGGGATGAAAGTCTCCCATGTTAGCCTAGGAGGAGCAGTGTTCAGCAATTTCTACGGGTACGATATTGAAGAATAAGTTTCGTATCGCTTATCAACCTGTTATTAAGATAAATAAATCTTTCGTATTGTGTTGTTGACCTTAAAATTATTCAATAACAATAGCTCTTTAGTTTGAAATTATATATCCGATTATGCTAATAGTATTACGTTTTAAAATCCTTGTACTGTTATATTATGATGTTGAAAATAAATTATTTTCTTTCAGATTTATTTAGTAGAATTAATTAATATAGTACCTACATAAAACTTCATAAAACAGCGGTGTATTAGCGGTAGGTGATGTTAAATTAGTTATGGAATCGTGCTTTAGAAGTTTTTATGATTTATTTAGGCTAATGGTTATTCTACTGATGGGTTCGAGGTCAATGTTTGGTGTTTAGGAATATATTAAATTATTGTATGAAGTATTTAAATTATTGTGTAACTTCGTTAATATTTTTACCACTGCATAGGTACTTCATCGAACTTTCATCTTATTCAAACGGTTTCTATTAACTCTAGATAAAATCAAACTTATTTACTAAAATGCAGTGAATAGAGGAGATATTACAACTCTAAATACCTAACTTAGAGTTGTAATTTATATACTATTTGTAATATGAACGAGTATTGTCATGAAAAATAAAAGTATTGATAACAATTTGAATTGTTGAAAGATAACGTTTCTTTAAAGTTTAGATTAACAAACAACAAAAAGTTATGAACAATAAATTGATTTATTAGTCACAATTATAGCCTTGATAAAAGATCAATGAGCTACTGATATATTGATGCTCGTTTATCACATTAATATTATTCTAAAAGAAACAAATTTCTTTTTCATGCTTATTTGATTTTTATGATATATTGATATAGGTACCGGGCCTTAGATATCGGAAGTCAAATACAAATTGTAAAACAATAATCTTATGTCCATACATACATATGTTTACCGTTACAATTACGACTTACGAGATATGTTATAAATTTCGTTTATTAATTTACAGAACCTTCAATGAAGAACGAGGTATTGAACTTGTTAAAGAAACTTTAAAACGAGGAATAAATTATTTAGAGACCGGTCCATGGTACGGACAGGGTAGTTCTGAGAAAACCATTGGGAAGGTAAAGTTTTAATTAGTTCATTGGTTGGAATGGAATGTAACTTTGTAAGATTCAGTATTAAATATTGTTTTTCATTTGAAGGCTCTGAAAGACGTACCGCGAGAGTCATATTACATTGGAAGCAAAGTTGGACGATATGAAATGGAGACAACGAAAATGTTTGATTTTTCAGCAGAAAAAACGGAAGTTGCAGTTGATAACACTCTACATCGCCTTGGTTTAGATTACGTGGATTTAATTCAGGTCAGATGTCAAGGTGGATAGCCAGCTTCATCTTAACTAATGTGGACGAAACAATAAAATTAAGAGACGTTGGGAGTATCGCTCGATTTACAAAGCCCAACTGCGGACATTTTGTTTTATATATTCTTGGTTATTCTTGTTTTCGTCCGCATTAACCTGGGTCTTTAACTTCACTTAAACAATACATATCACATTATAATAGCTATTTTCATTTCATTACTAAACGAATATATAAAATAAGCAAGATTTAATGGCTATTTAAATGTCTAGCCTGTTTTGTTAAAAATACGATAAGATAAGGTAATGAACGGATGATGAATGGCCAATTATTATTTTACAATGCTACAGTTTATAATTATTTTTTTTTATTGTATGAAATGGTGAGACGAGCTGGACGCCCTCCTGATGGTAAGAGAAACGCCAGCCCTACATATTAGCTACAGTGCTATTCAGATGTATATATAAAATGCATTATATATGTATATGTACCAACGTAGATAAAAGAGCTACTACGTATCGAATAAGCTACTTTGGTAGTACATATTGCGATATATTAAATACAGTTGAATAAAAAGTATCTAAGTACATTGAAATTTTCTTTAAACAAATGTGAAGTGACCAGTGAAAATTATTAAAGAAATCATTATTTTTCAATCACCGGAAAACCAATGACCGTAATTAAATGAAAACTCAAGAAGTTTTGAAGTAATGCTATTTTCTATATATAGGATACCTTTGTACTTATTTGATTTATCAAAGAAAATTGTATGGCGATAGTGTGAAACGTTGTTTATTTACATATAGATATTTTTTTAAGCACAGCACCTACTATTGTTAACATGCAAATAGCTATGATGATTATCATACGTTATAGGTTCACGACGTGACGTTTGCACAAGATACGTCGGTGGTATTGAAAGAGACTTTGCCGGTACTCGAACGCGCAGTGCGCGATGGAAAAGCACGCTTCATCGGTCTAGCTGACTACGACATAGATCTGATGCAGGAAATCGTCGAAGAATCGGAAGTAAAAATTTCAACTATACTTTCCTATGCGAAGTCGACGCTTTGTGATAATAGATTACAAAACTATACAAATTACTTTAAGGTGAGTTAGGAGATATAAACTTTTATAGGTACGTAACTAGGTATCTAAGGCCGCTATGGTAAGGGGTTGTCCATTAATCACGTGAGGCTTGAAAGGGGGGAGGGGTTTGATAAAAATCACGAAAATAACACAAGGGGAAGGGGGGGTGTAGTAAGATATCACGTGTATTTATTTTTTCGTCATTTATTTTATGGTCCTTAATTTCAGAACAAAATAAGATTATAGTTTATACCTGTATTTAAATTAAGATAATATTCACAAAATCTTAAGATTATTTGTAGGTACTAAAAATACACGTGATGTTGAGAGGGGGGAGGGGGGGGTGGTCTTAAACCTCACTAGGTATCACCAATGGGGGGAGGGGGGTTAAAAAATGCTAAAAAAAGATCACGTGATTAATGGGCACCCCCTAAAAAGGTTATTAGAACTGGCTCATACTACGAATTCATTCCGTTACGTATATCATACTATCTTAAGAAACTAATTGCGCTAGAAAACATATGAGGCATTGTGTTTTATAGCGAATGGCGGAAATTCACTTATAACCCTTGTGCCTGCATAAAGACTTTGAACTCTTTTAGCGCTTATTTTAATGGTAGGTACATTGTAAAGATTATGTACTATTAAAATATATAATAGATCATAGGTGATCTAAAAATAATTTACACTTTGAATAACCGTCTTATTAGTCTGGAGCTTACAAAAATACTTTGTACCTTTGCATTTGGAGTAACGAAAATACTTCTATTGCATTTCAAATACCCAGAAAAAATTTAATAATGCACTAATGTTAATACCTATTTATCTTTATTACATTATATTATATCTATACTATTTCGACGACCGCTTGGTAGCACCGTTGGCGCAGTGATAGCGCAACTACTTTCTGCGTGTCGTAGGTTCGATCTTAACGCAAAAAATTAGTAATGTACATTTATATTTTTCTGGGGTCTGGATGTTGTTATGTATCGTATGTATGTATTTACAAAAGAACATTATGTACCCATATGTAACATATCCGTAATCTAGTCACCATAACACAAGCTCTGCGTAGCGTGGGACTAGATGGCGCTGTGTGTGTGTGTGTGTGTGTAATGTATCCTGAAATATTTATTATCATTTATTATTATTATTAGTTGCTTGCGGTCACAAAACATTGTAACGTATACGCAAAAAGAGTTTAGAGTATACTTATATGTTATGGCATCAGTGTTGCCATTATTATAATCGAATTATATTAATCATGTTTAAAAAAGTTTGGTTATCTTAATCATGATTATTCACTTTAATCATTCACTGTTACAATTTAGATTACACTAATAAAACTAACACGGGATGTATTAGATTTTGATTGTTATCAAATTTATAAATACTTAGTAGTTTGTTTGTTCCTTTGGTTTAACGCGATAGTCTCGGATCGAGCTATCGAGTATCGAGTCAAGCTCATTTTAAATTTGATAATGATTAATTAATTTCAGGATAAAGGTGTTGGCATTATTAATGCTGCAGCAACTGGTATGGGACTGCTTACTAATAGAGGACCCCAGCCGTGGCATCCAGCAAGTGATGATATTAAGGCAATATGTAAAAAAGCTTCCGAATATTGTAAGGTAATTTAAACATTTATAATGTAATTAATATTTTAAAGGAACATTAAGTTTTTGAGATATATGTACTATACCTAAAAAATTATATAGGTACCTTTATTCATTGCAATTGCATGTTTCCAATCTAAGTAACACAATTAAACATTTTATATTTTTCCAAAATCAATGATTTTAATTTTACAGGCACAAAACGTGGAACTAGCTCGAATAGCAACCTGGTTTACTTTAAACCAACCCGGAATTGATACAAACATTTGTGGATTTAACAACATAGATCAAATGGTCGACACTTTGGATGTTTTAGACCAGGGGCTAACTGAACATGAAAAAAATATTTTGGCCGAAGTTCAAGTGAAGTAAGTAGTCATAGATTTCAACTATACTGTAGTGGTGACGTCATAACACATTAATATGATAAACTCTAAATTATTATAAATACTAATTTGTTTCAGGTTTTTTGATAAAATAACATTACACTGGGACGGTGTTGAACTTCCAGCGCGCAACGCAAAGTTAAATGCAATTAAAAATAATCAATAACCAATTAACCATATGCTGTTACGTTTAAAAAAATATACCTAACTTATAATATACCAACGTTCTTAAATAAAAAATCAGTAACATGTTTAAGTATATATTTTAATTAAAACAGATAATTTCACTATATATTTGAGTGGGTACTGCTATTGTTACAATGCAAAATTTGTAAATAACGAGTATTTTAATAATTGCACAAACAAAGAATGCCTTATATATATAAAATCACAATATATTGACGAATCATTAAACAGAATCATGAGTATACCAAATTAAGGAAAACATGAGATTAAAACCAGATCTACCAATTATTCCTCTAGCCTAATAGCCTAAACATTTCAATTAGGTATTATAGAATCTATGTAGTATGTTCCTAGTGGTTACATACTACATAAATTTTAAACGATAAGGAGAAAACAATTGTCTTCAACTGGGAAACTATGCAAATTAATACATATAATGCTATTGTTGGAAAGGTGATATTGTAATAAAATCGTTAAAATCACTCAAGTTCTTAGTAAGAAATGGATAAATAAATCGGACAAGAACGAGTACCTAATCTTAGTAAAATTTACACACCAATTAATTCATCTATAGAGTGACCTTAGATTTGAAATTTTCTTCCCCTGATCCCTACACCTTTAGATTTAATTACAATTGATCATTTTATATTTTGTATCTGGTCTGTTATAAAGCTATTTGCGAAATAACAGAGTATTAGCTGTACATACTGTTAAGTAGTTAGTGGTATCAGGTCGTTAAATAATAAGGATCTTTTCACGACTCCAAAGGACCTGAGAACACAGTTTAAATTTCAATCGGTTAGATAAATGGATAACAATCTTAGAAGTATTTCGTTTGCTTTTAATGGGTACATACCCCTAAAAATACATAGATTTGATAAAATTCTCGTATTTGGAGTCGGTTAAAAACGAAGACATTTTGAATAAAGCAATTCTAATATATTTTTTATTAAGTATTAAGTTACCCACTTTGAAGTAATAAATAAAATATCGGCCACATCGTACATTAATTTAAACAAAGTATTAACTGCTCAATTACCTAAAAGTAAATTTTACCTTACATTTTGGGGACGATTTCGCAAATGCCTACAAGTATAATATAAATATCACATCTAGTCCGGGATATCTGAACCATATTTGCATTAGATTAATACCAGGGATCTTCGGGAATGGCTTCGCGTCGTACAACACGTCCATAGCGAAAATTCTCAATTATAGCTAACTAACAGCGGTAGCAAGGACATAATATGTCTAGTTCACAAAAACATACCACTAACTGGGTTTTTCCTTTAATTTTAGATATCTATCTAAATTGATTGAACAAATATTTGACTTATAAAATTTATGGTTCGATCAGAGTATCGATAACGAACGCGATAATTCATTCAACTAGTATCCGATCAGCTACAACCATAATTAATACCGGCAAAAGGTCCTTATTTAGCTATTGTTATGAAAAACAATACAAAAAATAATCTTTATAAATTAATTACTGTTATAAATAAATATACATTATGTTTTTTTTATGATTAAGGGAAAATAATATTACCCTTTAGTCTCGGACATGAGTTTCTTAACATCCTGCATAATTGAAAAGTCAGATTGTCCTACAAATTGTGTAGTACATAATACATTATTCCTCTCTCTCTATGATCAAATCAATCAAATCAAATCATACATATTGTAGGACAAATATTTTTTCAATAATTTGGGATAGGATATATTATGCATTTTATTATTAATGTATAAAATGGCAACGCGACCAAAGACTTGACTAGAAGTCGTTACTTGTCTCGATCATCGCGGGAACGAGACTTTTAAAATACTCTTTTTTAGGGATTACTTTTTTTTATTTATTTTAATTATTGTAAGTCGCAATAAAGATTACCCACAAAATTTTTTATTAATTCGTGTGTGCATACACCCTATTGACACGAGATTAAAAAGACTAGGTTTTTTTTAATGTTAAGAGAAATATATATCTAAGAAATTGGAAAAAGTATTTGTCAAATAAGGTATGATCAAACAGTATCGGTAACAGATGCGATAATCAGGTTATTAAATTTAGATAACTCTCTTGAGATTAAATAACCTCCCCAGTTAGAACCTAATACTCTGGGGTTTTTTTTTTAATCTTAAGATAAATACTTATCTTAATCATATAAAGAAAATATTTGTTCTACGAAATATGGTTTGATCAAAGAGTATCGATAACGGATGCGATAATCCATTCAACATATAACGATAACGAAATCACTTAATATCACAATATACAAAGCAGCTGATTGTTTTTCTGTACGTATTTAACATTTATACATATAATATTTCGTGATACGTTATCGCTTTCTCCGAAAAATATTTTTCCAACAATTTAGCTTATGCTTTGAGATTGTCTTAAAGTTAAGTAATACATTTTTTAGAATAATCGGTAAGTTTGAAAGTATTCTACTACCAAAATTGTCCAGATATCCCAGACTAACCTGCATAGTGCATCTATTTCTTTGTCAATGAGTCTAACAAGATAACAAATTTGCAATGTCTTACATAATAAATTTATTATTAATCTAATTAATATTATCAAAATAAAAATAATTACAAATAATACACAATTAGTCAAATAACAACTACAATATACAGAATTTGTGCGTTCCAATTTGTCCTTTAATTGGTTTTAGATGGTAAATAGGCTTCTAATGTTCAAATAATACAACATATCTGATTGTGTTTAACAATTAAAATCATTACATAGATAAATTATATAACAAGTTGCTCCGTTATACATGTAAACAAACCTTACTCTTGAATAAAAAAAAACCACATGACAATCGGTTTCATATTTTTAAAGATTTAGGTATACATAGCGACATACTACTGTACGTCAGAAAGCAACTTAGTTTTATACTATGTAATCATACAATGATGCAAAGATGTTAAATATGACAATACACCTGTTCTAATAAATTGTAATATTTATAGTTTATTATGTACTGTAATTTATTACGGCATTCCACTTAGAGATCATTAGATATCATAAAACAAAAGTACAATACAAAAAAAAGAAACTATACAACACCTAACTAAAAGCTAATTATATTATTCTAAGACAGCATTAAATAAATTTAAAGCTTGTTACAACAACGGAAATTTTTATTCATCAAAAAACGCCACAAAATATTGCACATCAATTAAAAGTAATATCAACATAAAACTTAAAAAAATAAAAATCTGATTAGTTCCGAATACTTATCGTTTATCTGTACTATTATACAATTTATATCAATTTATGGAAAGATTTGATTGTTTGGTAGAATCAAATGGGATCCAAAAATTCACAGAATGAATATAAGCTATCATTTTTCATAAGTTTCTAGTTCGGATTTAACAAGTAACAAAAAAATTGTCAATTAAGTGAAAACAAGTAATAACTTGAGTATTGTGTGCTCATTATTATTGTTAATATCAATTATATTATGTATACATATAATAAAAACGTAACGAGTCGCTGTCTGTACATGGAAGATATATGAGAAAAAATATTATAGGAGACCTTTATGAACGCAATAGAACGCAAAACAATGATTTTTGCAATTTTTGTCTGTTTGTCTGTTTGTTTGTGCACGCTAATCTCAGAAACGGCTTATCCTATCAAGATGGAATTTTCACTGGTTTATTGTGGTAAGCTTCCCTTAACATTGGGTGTTTAATTCATCTAAATCGGTTGATAAATAAAAAAGTAATGACAACTTAAAGAATCACGTTGAACTTGCTGAACGTTTGTTTATATGAACACGACACGGACGGAGTCGCGCGCAACAGCTAGTATTAAATAGATATGTTATTGAAGACGCAAAAACATCCTAATTAGAACATCTTACCTTTATGTGATTGGTTGCCGGTGCATTCACGCGAAACTGTCAAAACTAGCTATCTCCTTTTTTTGTTAGTTTTATTATTTATCTCTTTCTATTGATTTGACTTGTATGTATATGTGAAGCCGCTGCTGTGGGATACACTGTTTTCAGTTGATTTATAGGTTTTTAACATATCTATTATCTATGATATCATTGGTTTATATGATATATTTTGCATGTTAAAATAATTAAAATAGTATTTATAATGTATTCATACTACATGGTCTTCAGATGGTTCACTTACATGACTCATATTGATTAAATATGAAATCTTGATTTTTTTATTTAGATATGGTATACATATTATAATTAAAATAAAGCCGCCTTAGGTCACACAGATCACATCATGATCAACACTTAAATATAGCAGATGTTCGGACAAAAGTTGTATAAGTGGAGTAAGATTTTAATATTCCTAATTACCAATATATTTATATAACACACAAAACATTATTAAGACTAGCCCTTGGAATTTATATATATTAATATTATATCTATACTAATATTTAAGTCTATCTAAGATCACACTCTTTCAATTTGATTCCTATTATTTTAAATTGAATCTATCTACTTAATATGCAGTAGGATTTTTTTATTATAGTAGGTTTTCTTGTTTGTTAACATATAGTTTTAAATTATTTTCCTTAAGATGAAAGTGATTATTTTTTGTGGAGTTCTCCATTCGTTAAAAGCTTTAATATTAAAAATATTAGTTTGATCAATCAAAAAACCATGCATATTTACTATATCCCTATAGCATTTTACTCTAGACCAGCTACACGTTCATATGACTTCCTATTTTTGGTGATAAAGGGTTTAGTTCCATTATTAGTACTCAGACTTGCCATACCAAGTTTTTTGGTTTCCTTAAGCAAATTTGCAAAATTTTTATAAGCAGGAACATTATCTAACTTTTTAATATCGAGCCTTAATGTTGGTTTTTTATACTTAAGAGTTTTAGTATGCCAGACTAGAACTTTCGAGCAATTATCAGCTAATGGTTCGATATCTTCCATTTTTAAGCCTAAACTAACTAAAAACCTGTCTTCCTCGTGTCCTGCAATATATGGCATGTTCGCTGATGGTTTCAGATATTCAATGTTTACTGCAAAACCTGCCATGTCAACAGCAAAAAGTCGAGATCCCGGCCAAGAATCAAAGAAGCCAACAACCTGACGACAAAAAGAAAATCATTCCATATCATGTTGATTACCTAATGAAAAAAAACTTAAAACATTGTTCCAAACCTAATCTATGAAGCATATTCTTTGCTGAATGGTTTTAAATTGATATAACACTTACTTTTCCATCCTTAATCACAGGTGAAGAAACCCCATAATCACCAATTAGACCCACTGGGAACATTGACACCTTCTTTGTTGTTCTGATTTCATCAAACAACTGTAAGTCAACTGTGTTGTCATCATCACCAAAATATAAGATGCCCTCATTGACATTCTCTTGCAACCAAGTTAGGGCTGCTCTCCTGTTAGATACACCTCTTGGGAAGTTTGTTCCTTTGTAGAGATATGGCTTAGGACTAGATAAATGTGTATATGGCAAACCTGTTCGTCTGGAAGTAGGATTATTGTGATTTTTTAATATTTATCTGAGGAACTTGATTAATAGTTAATGGATATAATATTGTTCTATAATAGTCCAGTATTTCCAAACATAAATATTACACAGTTAAAAAGTAGGCTATGTTTTATCTCTGGCTCTAGAGTCTAGACCATTGGTGTACCAAATTTCATTACAATTGTCTTAGTGGTTTGGCCTCATAGGTCGTATGTAGTAGTGGTTGGTTTGTTTATAGGCTCCTTTTCCATGTAAAAAAGTAGCCTTTGTCCTTCCCCAGGCTCTAGACTAGATTTGTACCAAATTACGTTCTAATCGGTTCATTAGTTTAAGTGTGATGGAAAGACAGACATCCAGAGTTACTTTTACATTTCTAATATTAGTATGGTATAGTAAATAAATAGACTTTTTTTATTCTTTTTATTTTAGGACTTTAAACCCGATGGTCATTACAGCCCCATCATACTATCAACTTAGATTAAATATCTGGGTTAGCCAATATTGTCTGCTAATTAATATTATTATATGCTCATGGAACTTACCTGAGAATGTTAATAACCTCATCGGAACAAATTGGTTGGTCATCTGCAACTATCCAATGTACCCTTGGGACATGCATAAGGGTATGAGCAAGGCGAGTCAATTCAGGGACTTGCTCTGGTCGGGGATAAGTTGGTGTCACAAAATATATCATCTTTAAATCAGTCCTGTTGTCAATGTAGGGTCTTTTATCATTGTAATTCACATTACATATTTTATTTTTAACTGCAATGGGAATGCTTCTAGTGTCTAGAGAAGATAAACTGCTAAAAATATAATTGTAAGTATTAATTTATACTATAAATTTTTTAAAAATTTATATAAAACTACCTATAATTAGTTGTTTTACTAACACCATACATTTAAGTAGTTTAGTAAATATATAATTACCTTAATAATTCAACACTGCTCCAAGAGAATAATAACCACATTACACTTATCGTAATGATCATGGCGAAAATGTTTTTGATCAATTTACAATATCTCATGGTATTCTGCATTAGTAAAATTTAAATCAGATCGTCTTCATAACATAAAAATTGATCAAGCGTTAAACAGTTTCGAGCAAAGTATTTTACATTAATTCACTATAATGTATTTATTATTTAATTAATCAAGTCATATTTATTTTATGTCACATGGCTAAAATTTTTATATCAACACATCATTGTTTACATTAAATGAAAATATCGTACCTTGTGTATGTACAAAAAGAGAAATTATGTTTAAATTATGGACTATTAGTAACATTTATGAGTATAACAAAAAGCCATATTTATATGTTAGCAGTTAGCCCACTGCACAAACTTTAACTTTACAATAACGGAGAAGTCATTTTATACTTCCATTATCCGTCAAAATCAAATATATAGTGTATACTGTATAGTCAATAGTGTATACCACTGGCCACAGATTAATAATTAGACCTTACATGGCGAGAAGATAGTCGAACAAAACTTTAAAACTCTCAAAAACTAGGTTATTACACAAAAACAATCTGCTTAAGAAAATTTACTATAAAAAACCACTATTTCAAAAGAGGTATTATAATATTTCCGATAAATATCTATTTATTACAAATACAAATTCCTTGCAAATTTATTTAAAATCAATGGTATTTAGACATTTAAAAACATTTCCTTAATTAACAATTCTGCTCAAAAAATAAAAAAGTAAATAAATTTGATTATAAAATAAAATAATAATTTATAGACTTTGTTATTGTCAGTAATTTATCGTTAAAGGTGATTAAAAAATACATAAAAATTCTAATTAATACTTTCCGACATGCCTAACCATTTTTTGGGGGTTCATGAAATAAAAAATCAATACTCACGGGACATGCGTATAAAAAGTTTTGTTAAAGCTCAAAGCTGCGAATTGGCTGGTTAGTAATGTTGACTATTATGTCTTATTAAAATATCGGCTTACTCTAATGTAAAAATCTCTTAATTTTATTTATCATTTATCAATAGTGGACATTTTATTTAGAGAGTTATTACATGTTATGTTGGCTGTATTGATTTCGATGTCAACAACTTCAGAGTGGTGGTGCGATAGTATTGCGCGTAGTGTTATTGTTTTGTGGAAAAAATTGTGAAACTTAACTAAATTCTACATTAATTGATGAACATTCTATAATAGTTTGAATATTTGTTTATTATACTTTATTTTACTGTGTGGAATATGTCATTCTTCGACGAGGTAAGTCTTTTTAAAATGCTACATCAACATCGGCATAGGGCGGTACATTTTATTGAAAATGGAAGCATTTCTTTATGAAATGCTTATTTTGTCACTTTTAATGTATTCTAAATGCTTAAAAACCCAGCAGATAAACTTTTAGTATTCGTTTTTGTGAAAATTATTGAATGTAAAGGTTTTTGATCATTTCGTATATTATGCATCCTCCATATTTTACTGCTACGTGCATGGTACCAACTACATAATACGAGAAGCTATAGCTTTCATCACAATGCCTTTTTAGTTTTTATGCTCAAATTCCTTAAAAATATTAAGAAATAGTCTTTATTTTTGCGTTTTGAGATTAATATATTCTGTTTAATATTAAATATTTCCATTCCGTAGAAAATATTCTCTTCCAAGGTTTGTTGGTTGCGTACCTATTCATAACTTCATCAAACATCGTAATTTTTAATTTTACATTTATTACTTAATTGGTAAACAACATATGAGGATGATATATTATGATTGTGGTATTAAGCGAGAGTTTGATACTTTATGTTGGAAAATAAAAAAAATAGGGCATATAAGTACACTTTGCACCAGATAAAGCAAAGGTCACTGACCATGCTGTGTTTTGAGATGGTAAATGTTTTTTGCAAAATTTAATAATAAAACAAAAAATATTTCTTAAGATAAATAAATCTGTGGAATAATAAAATACAACAATTAAAAAAAATCACAATATCAAAACTAGGTCACAGTAGACACTGGTTAGTTAAATACCAATAATATAATATACCTTTATAAAATATTAACCTTAAATCTCATGTGTGATCACAAAGAAGATAAAAGCCAGACTAGAGCAAGTCGGACTTGCCCATCAAAGGTATCATAATACCTGATTTTCTACTCTGAACACAATCAACATCTACACTCGGGTGCAATGAAATCGCACATGTGGACATTTTTTAAATAATATCATTAATTTTTTTTATTAAAATAAAATAAATGACATAATTAAAAAAATGTCCACATGTGCGATTTCATTGCACCCGAGTATATTTGGAGTAGTACTAATTCAGTTTTTGTGTGACTTTGAAAAACAAAAGCTTTTTGTTTGTTTTTCAACAAAAATATGATTTATATAATATGTTGGATTGATTCTTTTTTAGAGTACCTTATGTTTTTAATTCGGGAAGCAGTGCCTATTTTTTTATATTGATGATGGTTGCATTTGCAGTAGAGTTTCTGATATTAAATAAATAAGTCCCAACATTCGGTGGTAGGTAAGTTGCAGCGGGCTAGTATCCACAACCGCAACTCGTCATCTTTTGTGCACCTATTTCGTGTGAGAATTCATCCATCATACACATCATATTCCTTTTTCCTGTCTGTATCCATAATCATTGATGCTTGTATGATACCTTCATGTTTTCCAATATTGTATTTACAGAGCTTTTTTATGAAATCAGAAATGGGTTTACATTTATATCAAGTATTACTGCAAGATGTCTTGGTTTTTGACTTAAGCTGAGTTCCAATTACTTATTGAGAATTTAAATATCTTAATAACTTCTTTATGTGGTACTTTAAACACAAGAACCATGGCTTGTCAAGCAATAGCCTAGCATTGAGCAGTTTAGGAACTTTTGTATGCAACTGAAAATTAAAGATTATTATTAGGTGTATATACTTATCCAGCATGGACAGCCTACATACAAATGCACTTGTATTAATATTTGTTTTTTTAATATCATATATACTAGATAGTAAATACCTTTTTATAATGCTTTTTAATTTCTTATACAATTGTTATTATAATTGTTGCAAAAGTTGTAATTAAACATTGAATTGCTTTAACATACCAACTTCATTATTTTAGATTAACTAGATTATTTTCTTACTAATATACATTTTAGATTATATTACAACATTTAATTGAGGTTATTAACTGGTCATGTGAACTTTGTCACAAAAAGCAAACTGCAAAATCAACAAATATAATTAAATTTGTCACCTTTTACTTTACAAGCGATTTTGATTCACAAAAGATGAATATTAGATAACACATTTTACTGTGAACATAAGATTTCTTATTTGTTCTGATGTGTACATTATATATGTGTGTGATTTATAAATTTAAAATGTTTTAAATAGACATTTAAATGGAAGTACCATGACTTATAAAATCTTACAGACATCTAAATCTACCGGCAGTCTCAATCACTATGAAAATGTTAGGAATTACACACACAATATGATTTGTTTTCCTTCAAATCTTGAAATTATTTATCAGTTTACTAATAAATCTGTCTTGTTTGGAGACATTTAGAATGCATTACTAGACTGACTAGAATATAACAAGACTTTAAAATTACACATATATTTGTTCAATAAGGATTAGAATTAAAATTTGGTACTATAACTTCAAAGTAAAATTAACTACTACGAGTAATTGTCACTTCGCCACAACCATCAACATCTAACATAAACAATTAAAATTTGTCCAAGTTGTAAGCCTAAATATTTATTTACTTCACATGCGCTTTCATTGGGTATAGATAGATACATTACGTAATGATAGTTTGACCAAACTATTTTTATATTTCAATCACAAACATTGAATCATAATATGTATATTACTAGCCGTTGCTCGCGACTTCGTCCCCGTCGATTTATTTTTTCATTATTACTTCGCCCATATTAGTCGCAACGTGATGAAATGAAATGAAATGAAATGAAAAAAAAGCCTTCCCTTATAAATCTTTTCAATAAAAAAATATTTTTTCAATTCGACCCAGTAGTATCTGAGATTATCGCGTTCAAACAAACAAACTCTTCAGCTTTATTATATTAGTATAAATATCATGTCTTAGGATTTTCTCACTTATTATTAAATAATGTGTTAATAATTCTAGTCTTGGTGGATTTCACACCCAAAACCTCTGGAATGTTATTAATGAAATGTGATACAAAGCTAAACGGCAACCATTGAACTCGAAAAAAGAATCGAAGATCAAATTTTGTATTCAGACACAGATTAAAAATGTTATACTTTTTTTTATTCTATGAAGTGGTGAGACGAGCTGGACGTCCTCCTGATGGTAAGAGAAACGCCAGCCCGTAACCAACTTAAAAATATTGTTCAAATATATTTTAAAAAAAAGTTGAATAAAAATTCGATGTAAGTTGGTTAGTAAGCGTTATAGAACTCGTAATTTATACTTTACTTGCACTAATTAGCAAGTCTTACAAAATTGCAGCCTTTTTGTCACAAAAATATACAGCGGTGGACGGCTAATTAAAAAAAACTGCCGACGGTCTTCGACATAATGTATAATTCTTGACCGCAGTAGTTTATATTATGAAATTAAACAATAAATAGCACATCAATATGCTCAGAAGCTTATCATCTATTAGAATAGAATAACAATAAATATTCCAATATAAAAGCGCATCTTCAACTTTAAGTTTCATAAAACCATTTAAATCAGTATAGATATACAGTGATGGACGGATAGTCCTATCCTATATCTATATCCTGTATATTATATTGATAAAAAAATTAAAACAGAAGTGTCGGGTTCTCTAGTATTTAATATTTATTTGTTGCCAAGTTGGTCTGTACATGCTTTCAATGAATGATGTAAATAAGTTACTACGTATCACTTATGAATAAGTCCTTTAAAGGAACGGACTGTTACAGAATGTATGAATAGTTGAAGCAGAATTTTGATAAAGGGGGAAAAAAATTGTTTTGTAGTTTAGCTACAAATGTAGGAATA